>CM068324.1:2437698-2497698 GCA_034766995.1 Acanthacorydalis orientalis
CTGAAGATAAACAACAAAGCCATTAATATTATCTTGTATTATTGTATTCATAATTTATGTAAGAGTTTTTAAGAAATATAATTTAAAACCATTTTACTTTTAAAACAGTTAGTTTTATTTAAAGTCGTCAGTCTCACATTTTTTTCGTAGTTCAATTTCAATAACACAAACTGAAATTGAAGTATTTGTTATAAATCGAAATTCATCTGATCCCCTCTCAGTAGAAATGTACTCAGTGTTACATTTCACACGTAGAAGTTGTTATCAATTATGCAAAATTTTATTTATTTACATAAAATACAGTGATTCCAGTCTATCAGATTTTTCAAAACGTTATATTACATACATTGGGTCACGTCTAAAAAAGGTTGAGAAACGCTGGTGTATACTATATGGTCTAAGATCTGTTTAGTGTTGACATCTTATTTTTTTTACAAATACTGTCTTCTATATCAATATTTACATTTGAACGCTGGCTGGCACGCAGTGTTTATATAATTAATTTTATTATATTAATAATTAATGTCACATTATTTTAATTTCATAATGAACCACTATTGAAATAAATCCGTATCATACTAAAAGCAGTTCCTCATTTCTATGCTTGTTAGTATTTGATTTAATTGAAAGAGTTTATAAACATACACAGTCACGGCTCTTTTAATGCAGTAGACACGTTCCATAGAAAACCGAGTTACGTATCCAGAACCGGAAGACAACGTCAACATATTATTGATAAGACTATCTAACCTCTTTTATAAATACAAACCATGTTATTGATTAATCTAATCATATTAGAACAACCTATGTTATTATTTGAGTTAATCTAATCATACTTGAACAACCTATGTTATTATTTGAGCTAATCTAATCATATTAGAACAAACCATGTTATTTATTAAGATAGAACAAACCATGTTATTGTTTAAGCTAATCTAATTGTATTAGGACATATTCTAAAATAAGAACAAAGTATTTTCTGTATTGTAATCTTATTGTAAAAACTATAAAAACATTTTGCAAATCTAAATAAAGGGAAGTCTAAATTAGAAAACTGTTGTGAGCAGACGTTAGACTTGTGTCTTCAAGTCAGTTTAAGCTTTTTTAAAAACTTAAATTGCCAATCTCGAAACGTAATTGGCGCAGTCGGTAGGATTTGCTGAAGCGTTAAAATCAAAATTCGGTACAAAAATCGCGAATTGTAACGTTTTTATTTCTATAATTAATTCAGTGAAATTCTAAAAAACCAAAGTTCGGTAGTGCATCTTCGAGAACATATTTTCCACAAGACCACTACAGAACCAGAGATCGAAGACACTCCTGGGTAGCAGTACAAAATCGACCGCAACCCGCAGGACCAATTCAACTCACAAAAACCACGTTGGAGGCTGGACACAAATCGCCACTCCTTTAAACGATTAGTCATAAGAGTCAACAAAGAAAAAAAAGAAAATGAAATCAATCTACATATTGTATTTAATGTAAGTCGCTCAAATTATCCTTTTACTCAAACAATTGTAAAATCGATAATAATTTTTTTTTTATTAATTTAAAAACAAACTAGCACAATTTTAAAAACCAAACGTAAAACATTTTTAGAAATTAAGTAGCCAATATTATTCTTTTATGCAAATTGAACAAAATTTATGCGAGATTATATCTAAATTATCTATATCAGAAATCTCTAAAAAACAAAACCCAATAATGCCTACTTCAAATGATATCGCCTTTCTAAGATACCAAGCTGACAACATACCGACATTTGATGGAAATACAAAACAACTGAACCGATTTATCAATTCATGCGAGAACTTTCTAAAAAATTTCCAAAATACTACTGACATTAATGATCCTATAAATAGTTGCCTATTAGACACTATTTTAAGTAAATTGCGAAATCGTGCTGCAGATTTAATAGGTTCGAGAACCGAATTAAACTCGTGGAACTCTATTAAACATGTACTAAAAATAACCTTTGAAGACCAGAGAGGTATTGATTGCCTTATACAAGACCTAATCAATATCAAACCAGTCAAAAACGAATCGCCCATACAATTCGGAATTAGGATACAAGATGCCCGTAGCCTGCTCCTTTCGAAAATAAACTCTGCTGTAATAAACGAACAGGAGAAACTAATAAAGATTCAACATTATAACGAATTTGCTTTGAAAACTTTCATTATCGGATTACCATATCAATTACAATTAATAGTCAGACTTAGAAATCCCGACAACCTAGAACAAGCTATTTCACACGTTATAGAGGAAGAGAATTTCAAGTACCTATCTCATTCACATAATAATCTTAACAGCATAAATTACACGATTCCTGTAAACTCAAAATCGACGTTCAAACCTGTAAATAATTTTAACAATAAGAATTTTTTAACAAACAGCACTAATAAAACTAATTATCCCACTAATTTCCAACAGTCAAACCCAAATTCAAATAGATTTAGATCTCCTATGTTGCAATATCAACAGAGAAATCCTTTTAATAATATAGATTTCAGGAATACTCAATCCTTCCAACAACCACCACATCCACAATTTAGACCCAACTTTGGAAATCAAAACTTTCAAAGACCCCCATTCCAAAATAATACTTCTTTTAACAGATTCCAAAATAACACTCCTTTTAATAGGAACACATTTAACCCTAATGTACAAAGACCAAATTTTCCTCAAAACCAGAGATTACCAGATCCAGAACCGATGGATACAAGTTCCAATAATACCCGCATCAAACCCACCTTTGTATCTAAAGAATTATTTTTACATCAAATTGAAGATGATCCTGATAACACAGAACACGAACAATATATTTCTAACGACTATCCTAATGAATATCCTGAATATTGTGGCGACAATAGTCACGATAATACGAATTCAGACCCAAACAATATCCCCGATTATAATGATGAAATACCAGATTATTATAACGAGAATCCATTAGATTTACCCTCTAATACTCCTCAAAATTTTATAATAACACAGCCTCGAGACGAGATAACATAATTAATATAAATCACCTCATAACGGAATTACCATACATCTATATACCCGAATATCGTGCTTATTTCCTAATTGACACTGGTAGTACTAAAAGTTTAATAACACCCCTCTTTGCTATCCGCAACTTCAGACCATATATTCAAAAGGAAAACTTTAACATTAGAACCGCACATAATGTTACTAATCATAATAGTGTAATTCGAATCCCCGCGTTCAAGATATTTAACACAGCCGACACTCATAAATTTTATCTTTTTGAATTTGATAAACAGTTCGACGGACTCATCGGAGCCGATCTATTAAAACAATTAAATGCTAGCATAAATCTAAATACACGTAAAATCATTACAGACACAGCCATAATTCCCATAGAATACATAGAGAAATTACCTGAAAAAATGCCTGACTATGGACCTAGAAATCATACTATAACAATGCCCCCGCGTACACAAAAAATTGTAAAAATTCCCGTTAATAAAAGAGATGGATTAGGAATATTAAACTACACGAATTTCGAAAATGGTGTAGAAATGCCTAAAGCTCTCGTAGAAATAGTAGATAACTATGCAACCACTACCTTAACGAATTCAAACATAAACACAGTCAGAATAAAATTTTATAATGCTCTCGATATAGAACTCATAGATACAAACAGTGTAAACTTTATTGAAAAAATGGAGACTGACTCGATAACAAACGACGAACAAGAAAATATCCAAAAAACCAACTTAAAAAATCTCAGATTATCCCATTGGAACGCAGAAGAAAAAAAAGAAATTCATAAACTTTGTCTAGAATTTAAAGACATATTTTATTGTGAAGAAATCCCTCTGACTTTCACTAATCAAGTTAGACATAAAATAAATTTAACTGATGAAAATCCCATTTATACAAAAACGTACCGATATCCGGAAATCCATAAAACAGAGGTTAATGATCAGATAAATAAACTATTAAGGCAAAAAATAATCCAAGATTCTAATTCTCCTTGGTCAAGTCCTATTTGGATAGTCCCGAAAAAACTTGACGCCTCTAACAAAAGAAAATGGCGAATGGTAATAGATTATCGAAAACTAAATGAAAAAACCATTAACGATAAATACCCTCTACCAAATATTAACGAGATATTAGATAAATTAGGCAAAGCAAACTATTTCTCAACCCTAGACCTTGCTAGTGGTTTCCACCAGATAGAGATAGATCCCAAAGATACTCCCAAAACGGCTTTTTCTACTGAAAGAGGACATTACGAATTCAAAAGAATGCCCTTTGGATTAAAAAATGCCCCGTCAACATTCCAAAGAGTTATGGATAACATACTCAGAGGATTGCAAAACGAAACTTGCCTCGTATATTTAGATGACATAATCATATTCAGCACATCCCTTCAGGAACATATACAAAGATTAAAACAAGTATTTAAGAGACTTAGATATTCAAATCTCAAGATACAAATGGATAAATCAGAATTTTTAAGACGAGAGATACAATATCTCGGACACATAGTTTCGCCCGAAGGAATCTACCCTAACCCCGACAAACTGAAAGCTATAAAAAATTTCCCCATTCCACAGACACAAAAAGAGATAAAATCATTTTTAGGACTTATTGGATACTATAGACGATTCATTAATAACTTTGCAAAAATTACCAAACCTTTAACTAGCTGCCTAAAGAAAAATGCAAAAATCATACACTCACCCGAATTTATAAAATCTTTTAATCATTGTAAGGAATTACTTATGAATTCCCCAATTTTAACATATCCAGATTTTAAATCTCCTTTCATATTGACAACAGACGCTAGCAATTTCGCTATCGGAGCCGTACTTTCCCAAGGTAACATCCCTCATGACAAACCTGTATCATTCGCTTCACGAACTTTAAACAACAGCGAAATCAAATATTCAACGATTGAAAAAGAATTATTAGCTATAGTTTGGGCATGCAAGTTCTTTAGACCTTATTTATACGGACGACAATTTATAATCTATACCGATCACAGACCTCTCGTGTGGCTATTTAACTTAAAAGAGCCCAACAGTAAATTAGTCAGATGGCGCTTGAAACTAGAAGAGTTCGATTATAAAATCATATATAAAAAGGGAAAATCAAATACAAATGCCGATGCTGTATCTAGAATTCAGATAAATGCTATAGAGACTGACAGTACACAAAACAATCCCGGAGAAGTAAACCAAGAAATTTTAGAATATCTCAAAAATTTAGATGAAAACCCGATTCCCGATTCAGAAATAATCAAAATTGATAAATTAAACCCTAAAAAACATTCTGATATAAAAATTATAAAAAACATACAAATTAAACCCCCTGACAATATACCTATAGAGAACTCGGACAAATCAACAAATCACTCTGTAAATAATGATAATTTAAATAACGGAATTCCCATTTTAGACGAAATAATTAACAACAAAAAAAATCAAATTATAATTTCGAAAAACCCACACAACACTAGAAGTAAAAAGAGAAAATCTTGATAATCAAAAAATTTTAATGGTCAAGATACCCAAATCAAATGAAAGACTCATATTACAATTATTCAGAGAATACACTACTCCTGACAAAACTTTCCACATTCATTTTCTTGACGAAACGATGTATCCAGACTTTAATAAAGTTTATATCAAACATTTTCAAAATTCAAATATAATTCAATGTAGTAAAATGGTTAATACTATCAAAGATATCGACGAACGAATCATGTTGATTAGACATCAACACGAAGGTAAAACTAACCATCGTGGAATAAACGAGACTTTAGAACATCTAAAAAGGAATTACTACTGGAACACAATGAAGACAGACACTATTAATTTTATTAATCACTGCCATGCTTGCTTAACAGCCAAATACGCTAGAAATAAACCATACTCACCAATTGCTTTAACAGAAACAATGAGTAAACCTTTCCAGGTCTTACACATTGACACTTTCACCTATGACAGCCATATATTTTTAACAGTTTTAGACGCTTTTACTAAACTGGGACAAGCTATATTAATCCAAGCAAAAACTTCGATTGAGATATGCAATGCCCTGATTCATTATTTTTCATTTTACGGCACACCAGAGAAAATCACAGTAGATAATGGTAGGGAATTCAAAAATGAAACTCTAACAGAATTATTAAAAATTCATGCAATCGATGTACATTTTACAACCCCATTTCATCACGAATCTAATTCGCCTGTTGAGAGATTCCATTCAACCTTAATAGAACACCTCCGAATACTGAAAATGAAACATAAAGATCACAATACTGAAACATTAATGAAATATGCTATAATCGCTTATAACAGTACCATACATTCTGTTACTAAATTCACCCCATTAGAATTAACACTAGGACACACCGATTCTAGAGATCCCTCTAATTTAATTAATACTACCTTTTATTCAAGCTATGTAACAAATCACAAAAACAAAGTTGAAGACTTATACAAACAAATAACTACGCGAACACAGGAAAATAAACAAAAAATTTTAGAGAAAAGAAATATTAAAGGACCCCTGCAATATCAATTTAAATTAAGTCAATTAGTATACAAAGTCACAAATAAAAGAAACAAGAAAGAAAATAAATTTAAAGGGCCGTTCAAAATAATTAAAATTTTAGATAATAATAAAGTTGAAATAGTAAATGAATTAAACAACAACTCTGAAATAATTCATGTAAAAGAATTGCGAATTCCTACTGTTTCAGATTGATCAGCCATGCACGAACGGAACCTGAACAAACAATATTTCACAAAATCAATAACAACCCTGGCCTTTTACCTTTAAAACTAGGAAATGCACAAAATATCGTAGACTATTGGTCATTTATACAAATATTCGACATAACTAGTATAATCAATCAGTTTCAAACAATAAAACAAAAAACAAATCGTATTACAGTACAACTAGAAAACTATACACAATACAAAGATGAATTCTACAACACATTCAATCTTATCGCAGTTCTAGATAATAAAATAACCTCTCAGATAAATCAAATAAATCCCCTTTCAAATAAAAGAACTAAAAGAGGAATTGCAGATCCCTTAGGTTCAATCATAAAAATAATAACAGGAAATTTAGACCAAGAAGACGCTAAAAGATATGATAAGGTAATTAAAGATCTCTCTGATAACCAAGTTAAATTAAAAACAATAGCTAGTGATCAAACGACACTAATGCAAAAATCTATTCAAAATTTTAAGAATATAACTAGTACATTAATGCATAATGAATTCACTCTCGAATCTAGAATCAAACAGATAGAATTGATAATTCAAACGATTAATTTACGCAGTATGGACAACTTCCAATACCTACAGCTACACATGGTATCATCACAAATATTAACTACATATCAATTAATATATGACATTCTGGAAAAAATAGAAATAGCAATAACATATTCGAAATTAAATACTTTTCATGATTCAATAGCAAAACCCGAGGAACTTCTGAACGAAATTAAAAACATAAAACCTTATTTAAAACAAACAAAACTACCGTTCGACCCTATATTAGAAAATATCTTACTGTATGAAAGAATAATAAAGATCAAAAGTTATAGTAACAATAATCAAGTAAATTTTATAATAGAAGTCCCGATAATGCAAATTGAGAATTACGATTATTATCGATTATATCCCCTACCTATGTTTATAAAAAACGAATATAAAATAATCATACCCCAATCCAAATACCTAATCCTAAATGAGCGATATTACGTATATTCGGAAACAAAATGCAAACAAATAATCAACAAGGAATACCTGTGCCATGAAACTAATATCGAACACATCAAACATAATAATCCCTGTGAGATACAAATGTTAAAATACTCAACTAATAATAACTGTCAACAAGATTCAGTAGAAGTAAACGAAACAAAATTAAAAAATTTAGAAACTGGAGAATGGATGATAATCGCACCGCAGGTAACAGTAGCAGTTCAACATTGTGAACACCTAAAGGATAACATTCCCCTACAAGGAACATATGTTTTGGAAGCTAAAGATTGTGAAATACATATCAATAATATAATCATTAGAAACTATCACAAATCAAAAACAAATTTAAAACTAATAGAATTACCAAATATTAATATCGAAAATAAACTCGAAACCAATAATAAAATAAATTTTGAACTATTAAAAATTAACCCAATACACTATCAAGGTTTAAATAATATTCAAAATAATCTAGTTGAACAAAGAGACAGAATTAATCAAATTACTGATGTGCCAGTGCACTTCAACAAACTCAGTGCTTGGACGATAATACTCTATGTGATATTAAATTTCATATGCATGTATTTCCTTTTAAAGTCACTAATTAAAAGAAGAAGGAAAAATCAACAAGACAACATTCCAGAATCAAATGACATAATCATCTAAATAAGAAATAAGTCGTTGCAACTACGAACTCATTTCCAAAAGGATGGAGGAGTTACGTATCCAGAACCGGAAGACAACGTCAACATATTATTGATAAGACTATCTAACCTCTTTTATAAATACAAACCATGTTATTGATTAATCTAATCATATTAGAACAACCTATGTTATTATTTGAGTTAATCTAATCATACTTGAACAACCTATGTTATTATTTGAGCTAATCTAATCATATTAGAACAAACCATGTTATTTATTAAGATAGAACAAACCATGTTATTGTTTAAGCTAATCTAATTGTATTAGGACATATTCTAAAATAAGAACAAAGTATTTTCTGTATTGTAATCTTATTGTAAAAACTATAAAAACATTTTGCAAATCTAAATAAAGGGAAGTCTAAATTAGAAAACTGTTGTGAGCAGACGTTAGACTTGTGTCTTCAAGTCAGTTTAAGCTTTTTTAAAAACTTAAATTGCCAATCTCGAAACGTAATTACCGCATATAAAAGAATTGCACAAAAGACATAATTCACGTTGAAAAATTAAGGATACGTTCCATGATTTTCTAAAACCACATAAACCAAAGCAATGAGTTAAAATAAATCCGAAGCCGCATGAAAAATTATGAAAATTCAGGAAAATAAGAATGCTTAAAAATTCCTTCGAAAATCGGAAAGAAATTGATAGAAACCTTCAAATAAATTTATTTTAAAACTTTATTCACTTAATTTTATTAAAAATTGAAAAATATTTTTACATTTTTTCATCAGAATTATCGCGCTATCTGACAATTTTCGCCACCATTTGGGAATTGGTGCGAAATCATTTTCATCACTAGAACACAGACAGTCAGTGCATCAGATCTGCATGGTAAAGACGATGGTTCTTCAAAAACAGAATAAGCGTTAACTTCACCCTTGTTCTGTGTTGATTTTTTTCCTCTGACAATTTAATCAGTGATAAAAGTTTATGATGATCATTTTATTATTTTTTATGCAGTTCACGATATTCAGACACACAATTCTTCAGCTCACATTGGAATTTGAAGGCTCGTTCAGAATTTTTGTCATTAACAACAAAATGATTTTCCAATTTATTGCAGAGTTGAAGATCTTCTCGAATTATATTTGCGATGAGGGGGCAGCTACACGCTGTCAAATTATTTATTTCTTTATCCAAAAAAGCCACCCGAACAATTTCTGCATGTTTCTGTACTACATTTTTAAGTCGTTTTTACAACACATCCGAACACAAATGAAGCACGCAAAAGTAAATTGATTGTTCATATATTGTTTTTCCAACATTAGATGGGCACTTTTATGAGACTGAAATTTTTTATATGGTAACCCATGATTTAAATTTATATCAATGAAGAAAGTTGGATTGGCTATTCCACTCGTTGATGGTTCACTGCTGCTCTATAGTGGATGAAGGCGAATACACTAATTGAGTGACAGTTTGCGAGATATTATAAAGTACCGTCTTTTTCGCTCTGCATTCGTGCATACGTTCCATTCTACTTTTTTAATTTTTATTTCAATTGTTGGTGGCTCGTTTAACTGTTTTCTTTTACGCCTCGCTCTCGTTCGTTCAGCTCCTAACTTGGGCATATTTAATGACAAAATACTTCTGAAACCACAATTGTTTGATACCATAAAATTTTACACGCATAGGCTGTGTTCTGGCAACGTGTAGCGAAATATCGATTTCAGTATAAATGTTAGGTCCTGTTGTCTCATAAGAATTATATTGTCAGAGTATATAAATTTGTTTTTTTTGTAAATTAAAGTTATTTCGTTGGACGCAAACATTTTTCTTGACAATGTAGGCTATAATTAATATTATATTTAAAAAAATTCTATTGTTTTGATAGTCCGGCCAGTGCCGATTTTAATTACGCCATCGAATAACAGATGAAATTTTTTTTACCATTTGTGGGAATCATGACAACAAAAGAAATCCAAGTTTGGCAGCCCGGATAGAGGGATTTTCGAGCCGGGGCCCGCTAAAATTCGTCATTGTGGACGATGAACATATGTCATCGAATAAGTTTTGACCCTTTTGTCGAATAATTGTTTATATAGTGTACATAAAAGTAAAAAAGCATGGCAGTCTCTATCCGGGGAAAAAGTCGTCTGGCAGACCTTTGAAAACCGCGCACTGCGCGTTTCCACCGAGCGGTTTCGGCGAAGCCGTGACGTTAATTTTTTCGAATAATGTAACAGAAATTCATACAAAAAAACGCATTTGTTTTCTTTTTAATGATATTTTGAAAATATTTTGCAGTTAAATGAATTTTATTATTAAACAAAAATAGAATAATACATTTTATTCCATAATTAATCTCCAAAAAAAATGTTTCATTCTTTCATCAAAAAACCTTTTGAACTCTTTAATTGCTTCGGTTTTGACTTTTTTTATTTTCAATGCTTTTCGATTAACCACGTACACAAAGAAAATATTTTATTCTAAATAAATCGTAATTTAAACTCGGATACTTCAAATATAATACAACATAATTAATGTCTCAGTGACGTTGTCATTTTTGTCGACTACCACATTGTAACTGTAATACAACAACGCCATATTCATAAATGTTTTACAAAAGTTTTATTATTGCTGACAAACATTTTGAAATTTTTTCAGAAACTATCGAAAGAAGATATTTACAAAGGAAAATCCAATACAGTAAATAAATTTAGAAACTGTCTTTCTTTTCTATTCTCCCAAAACTTCTATTATATATATATACGAGGATGGTCCCAGAAGTACCCATCCTGACCTAGAGATGGCGGTGGTTGTTTGAAAAATGTCACTGTATTAGAAAGCGCACAGTCTATAAAGCATATGTTTCAAATTTGAGGACGCCACGTTGTTTGGTATTTGTCTGGCGGCCATCAATAGTGAACGTTTTCAGTGAATTTGTGAGAATGGAGAAAATCGGTCATCATTACGTGATACAATACTTTTGTTTGAAAGGCGTCAGCCCGACCAACATAAAAGCTGAACTGGATTCTACTCTGGGTGAGTCTGCTCCTTTGTTTACAACAGTGAAATATTGGGTAGCAGAGTTTAAACGGGGCCGTACGAGCCGCCGAGACGAACATCGCAGCGGTCGACCGAATGAGGTGACGACTCGAGAAACGGTGAAGAAAATCCACAAAGCGGTACTGGATGATCGTCGACTGAAAGTGCGCGAGCTAGCAGACATAGTAGGCATTTCAAAAAGTGCGGTACATCGCATATTATCTGAAAATCTGGACATGAGAAAGCTGTGCGCAAGATGGGCGCCGCGTTCGCTCACACTCGAGCGAAAACAGTGTCGTGAAGATGTTTCGATCGAGTGTTTAGCGAAGTTTCACGGCGACAGAGCGGAAATTCTGCGCCGTTTCATAACCATGGATGAAACATGGGTCCATCACTTCACACCCGAGACAAAAGAATAATCGAAACAAAGGACTGAAAAGGGCGAACCGGCTCCAAAGAAGGCGAAGACCGTTTCATCTGCAGGCAAGGTCACGGCGTCGGTTTTTTGGGGTGCACGTCGGATAATTTTCATCGACTATCTTGAAAAAGGAAAAACTATCGACGGCGAGTATTGTGCGAACTTATTGCGACGTTCGAGCGAAGAAATCAAGCAAAAACGGCCGCATTCGCCTAAGAAGAAAGTGTTGTCTCATCAACAGAATGCACCGGCTCACAAATCCGTTACTGCAATGGCCAAAATTAATGAATTAAAGTTTGAATTTCCACCTCGTGCACCCTATTCGCCAGATTTAGCCCCCTCGGATTATTTTCTGTTCCCGAACTTGAAAAAATGGCTCAGTAGTCAAAGATTTCCCAACGATGAAGAAGTGATGTCGGCAGTTAATGGGTATTTTGAGGAGCAAGACAGTTCTTATTATAAAAAAGGGTATCGAACTTATTGAACGTCGCTGCGAAAAGTTTATAGAGCTGAAAGAGATTGTGTTGAAAGATAAATGCATTTTTTTCCATAATTTTTGTGTTTTCTTTGTTCGGTCGGGTACTTCTGGGACCACCCTCGTATATATATATATATATATATATATATACACATATATTAGTTCTCAAGAATAATAATTGCGGTTTTTGGCGATAAAATTTATATACATTGTCGCAATTATTTTCATACCAATTTAATATGTAAAAATAATAGTTGGTAGTAAAATAATTGCGGTTTATGACATTAAAATTCGTATACATTACAGCAATTATTTCCCTACAGAAGTAATATAATATATATAAATATATAAATATATAAATATGTATATATATATATATATATATATATATATACATGTATATATATATATATATATATATATATATATACGAGGTCAAAAAATTAAGTAATGCGACAAAATTCAAAAATCGAGAATAAAGTCAAAATGTCGACCTTTGACGAATTTTTTCATATGGGGGAATAGGAAAAAGTCGCAGGGTGACATGTCCGGTGAGTAGGGCGGTTGTGGTAACGTTGCGATGCCTTTAGACGCCAAAAACTGAGAGACACTGAACGCACTGTGACAGGGAGCATTGTCGTGATGCAGAACCCAAGTCTTCGCGATCTCTGGACGCACTCTGAGCACCCTTTTTCGTAATTTTTCGAGCACATTGCGGTAGAATACTTGATTTACGGTTTATTCAGGTGGTACGAACTCTTTGTGAACCACCCCTTTGCTGTCGAAGAAGCAAATCAACATGGTTTTCACTTTGGACTTACTCATTCTCGCCTTCTTTGGCCTCGGTGCTCCAGGGGACAGCCACTGTTGGCTTTGTCGTTTAGTTTCGGGGTCATATTGAAAGAACCAACTTTCATCACCAGTAATAACTCGATCGAGAAGAGTAGGATCACTTTCAACCTCGTTGCTCTAAATTTCTCTGTTCCATTTTCGTGACATGCACTACTCGCGCGTTGTTACAAAACACCAAACAACTGGCGAAGAAATGATCGTACGAGGGTGGTCAAGGTCTCAATCGAGAGAGTAGGGATCTGCTATTACGGTGGCGGAGTTACAGGTTCGCAGTGTTACCACAGGCCGAGAAAAAAAATCGGTCGCATTACTTAATTGTCTGACCTCGTATATGTATATATATATATATATATATATATATATATATATATATATATATATATATATATTTGATGTACTGGAAAAAAATAATTGCGGTTTATGATTTTCAAACTTACACACATTTGCGAAATTATTTTCCTGCAAACTATATTAGGTTGGTAGCAAAATAATTGCGGTAAAGTAAATGAATTTTAATGTCATAAATCGCATTTAATTTTCTCTCGAATTAATATATATATAAGTTCGTTAGGAAAATAATTGTGGTAATGTATACTAATTTTAACGTCACGAACCGCAATAATTTTCCTAGCGATCTGATGACATCGAAATGAAACACACACAAAGGAAATAGTATATAAACGTACATTGTATTATATTAGTTCGGTAGAAAAATAATTGCGTTCTATGATCTTCTAATTCATATGCATTTCCGCAAATATTTTCCTACCTATGTAATATATATTAACATTTGTTCGGTAGTAAAATAATTGTGAGACAACAATGACAATATGCAATATTATCGTCCAAAAATTTATTTTATGAAAATGTATTGAATTATTCGATATTGTTTTTGAATTTCCAATGCATTTTTTACAATATTCAGTTTATCTAAATCAATATTGTCTAAATTTGATGGTTCAATGACAATTTTTGGAAGTATGGTTGAATTATTTTTAAAATTTAGTTCAGGTAGTTGAATGTTTAAAATTTTTGTTTGACGTTCGATGACTTTGAATATGAAAGTTTGCTATTTGTATTTTACAGTTATTTTCATTTTTTAATATATATGTTCCTTGAAGAGGAATAATATCTTTGGTCTCGTCGCATGTCTGTGTTGTTGCTATTGTTACAAATGTAATTATTATCCACTTATTGTTTTCTAATCTTTGTATTTTCACTTGATTAATGTCGATTGGTATCAGTGCACAATTTCTTATGTTCTTTGAATATTTTAATAAATTTATTTCACACGGTGTTTGTTGTTCCTTAATCATTATAGGATCTATTTCGTTGCAGATGAATTCCTTTTCGATTTCTTGACATTCGTGTGTTGTCGAAAAATGCGTAATTTGGTTCATTAAGGATGAGGAGATATTTGGATCGTGGTAAGATTGTTTTAAAGGTTTTTTCTTTTTGTATTGGTCGGGGATATATTAGGTGATAGTAATCATAATTTCTTCTTTCTACAATTCATATTCGATGAATGAAAATTATTCTGTTTAATTTACTGTAACTTTTAATGTTTATAGCTTTTTCGAAATATAGTATATTTTCTAGTGTGGGTTCAAAAGGTAATTTATTATTCGTTAACTGTTTTCTTACTAATACTGTTTCGCGCAAGAGTTCGTTAGGTTCTTCTATAGAATTGTGAAACGTGTTCAATTTCGCGAATGTAATAGCGATTTCTATTTTATCAAAAGTATCATAGATTATTTGGAAAGTGGTAACTGTTTTTGTCATGACCATTTGTATAAAGGGTGTATTGATAGAATTCAATATTTCTTCGCTGTATCGTTTTTAAAGCGCTTTCGATTTTTAGGATGTGAGATTTTTGATTTAAATGATTTTAATGCAGTTACTAAGCCTGATCGTTTTGTTCTTATATTACTCAAGGGATTTAGCTGATTGATCTGAGTGACTATATAGAAAGTTCTCTTCTTCTATGACTAATGCCATAGCATTTTCTAAATTATCTAGAATTTTATGTCGGACATAATTTTGAATTTGTCCAGATAAACATCAAATAAAGGTTTTTAAAGACAAATCACCATAATTTTGCATATGTATAACTTTTTGTTCTGGTCTTAAATCCAAAGTGTATTATTCCTTTAGCAATTCATTTAAATTTGTCCAGATTCTATGTGCTTAATGATTATCAATAAACTTTATTTTATTTTATTATTTATTTAATTATATATATATATATATATATATATATATATATATATATATATATATATGTATGTATATACAAAAAAGGCTGTCAAAAAGTGATCAACTCTTAAAACCTTATTCGAGTGTCGAACGCGCCCATATCTTAATTTCGTTTAAAAATGTTTTTTTAGACGCTGAAACGGTACAATATAAATATCACAGTCGGTGGAACGACGAAACGCACATCTAATTGTTTCGAATCATTTCCTGCCGAAACGATTCGAATTTTCAAATTACAGATTCGAACGCTCGCGTCTCGTCGTCGATCTTTGAAATCTCGTGTCTCGGCTTCGGCGGTCGATCGCTTGTAGGCGCGATGCTCGTTTGTTTTGAATCGCCGTTGTTGGTTGTTGACAGGCGACGTGGTGCGTAGTTTTTTTCGAATTTTTGCGTGGAAAAAGTGTGTTATCATTGGTGGAGTTGTTGTCGGCGGATGGATGGACGCCGCATCGTCCCGTATCAGTGCTCCGAGTGCTCTGCTCCGGACTTTTATCATGAATTTCGTCTTCGAATCTGAAACTGTGCCGGAGACGGGATTTGATAAGATGGCCGACCGGTCAACTAAGGCATTTTGAATGAAATTTCACACACATGCAAGTGTTTTTATTGATTGTTAGTATGAAATATACATTAATATCGATACCTACTCATATATATATATATATATATATATATATATATATATTTATATTCATACATATGTGCATTTGTTCGCAGTTGAAAATTAGATAAATAATATTCAGATGATACTGGAGTTGGAGACGGCGCTGTCATCCGTCGAAACGATCCGAATTTTCAATCGAAATTCGAACCAGTGTGTCGATATTTTCCGAAAATTTCATGACGTCCCACCGGACGCGTCATGTACGATGACAACGGCGGCTGCGGCGGAAAACGTCGAGGTCGTCCGCACATTCGATCCGCCATGTTGTGGCCGTGTGTTACGTCACGCGAGACTATCGTACCGGGAAGAAGTCCGCTCCAGACTGGAACGACGTGCGGCGAAACGTGCGGACGTCTAAGCTGAACGCAGGTGGGTGCTGCCCCGTTTATATTTTCACCGCGGTCCGTTCGTGCGGCTCGAGATATGCTAGCCAATATATGGCGACGACGCACGTCGAGCGAACGGGTTCGGGAAACGCGAGGCGGACGTTCGATCCCGGTTTGGTGACGCATGCCGATTGACGAGACGACGTGATTGACTGTAATTTTCCGGTTTTGTGGCACGCGCAGCCATTCATTTCACCGGCGCGTCGGCGGTGTTCGCTAGAAAAACGTCTCGGGTCGCTGGGTCGTGCGCTTTGGTTGCGTAGTGGATGTTGGTGTATCGTGGATTATTCGAATTTAATAATGATTTTTAATATATTTTGGGGCACAGGTGCTAATCGGTGGACAAGATATCTGTCAGTGCCAATCAAACGAACCGCACACGTGTAATTATAAACTTATACATATATATATATATATATATATATATATATATATATACATATATATATATATATATATATATATATATATATATATATATATGTATACATACATATACATATATACATATATGTATATATATATATATTTCTTTATTCATATATATACAAATATATATATACATATATATATATATATATATATATATATATATATATATATATATATATATATATATAGATAGATAGATAGATAGATAGATAGATAGATAGATAGGTAGATAGATAGATAGACAGATAGATAGGTGGATAGATAGATAGATAGATAGATAGATAGATAGATAGATAGATAGATAGATAGATAGATAGATAGATAGATAGATAGATATAGATAGATAGATAGATAGATAGGTAGCCAGATAGACAGCTTTGGATATGCATATTAATCTGTAAATTTCATTAGCCACTTGATATGTTCGAATGCGTATTGCAAATATTAGAATCGGTATTACTGATTTACAGCATTCTTGATCTCTACAGGAATATATATATATATATATGTTTGTGTGTGTGTATTTTTTATAATTGAAAACGTGATGGATCTACGCCTATGACCTATAAATTTCTTTATATAAGCGATCCAAATCATTCTCAATCATCGGCGTTCACGAAAATCGACATCGTCGAACTGGATAAAAATACGAGATACCATCCACCGTTCTATTCCACTCAGAAATGGGGTTGAACCGTCGACAGGACGACATCGAAAATGCATCCCAGCGGACGGGGATCAGAATTCAGCCGCAGTATTTTCTGCTTGTCGTACGAGGTGACTAAAAGGAGGTGGTGTGTGGATGAGATGATGTGTGTGTGTGTGATGGCTTGCCGTATATCCGCGTCGCGTTTCCGGTCGGTTCCGCGTTTTTTCATTGTTGTTCCCCGCCTCGGCAGCGGATGTCGGTTCGTTTCTTCGTCCTGAAACAGCAAATATCTGGCATTCGTGTCCAGATCACGGTTCCGGATCATTGTGGGAACGATGGATGCTGCTACTGTGACTCTGAATGCTCGATATTTTCTTCAGAGTACAGGGTTGGAGTTGACTTCGAGATGGATGAATGATCCTTTTTTGACTGTTAAATTCTCTGATTGAATTTGCAATAAAGAATTTATTTTTTTCAATTTCGAGTTTTAAATTTGATAAATATTTAACGTAGCTTGTGTCGAAATCGAATCAGTTGTCTGTTTTTTAATAATTTGATAATGAATTAGTATTTTTAAATGTAAAAAGGTAGCTTTTTTCCAGGTAATTATGTTTCAAAGTCATTGATCAAAACAGGATCTTCAGCGAGGAGTTTTATGTAATGTTGTGTTTTATTTTATGTGATTTTCAGCTTCGTCGGAACACAAACGTCCTCTAAGTACCATTTTATTTTAAATCCTCGATTAGTTTTGTAGATTTCATTCCTTTTTCTATGTTTTATTATTTTTTTTAAATTGCTTTAGAGTCTTCGTTCAGAATTATTTTCTTTGCATCTAATTTTAAAATTTATTAATTCTGCTTTGAATTTTGTAGATTTAAATCCGTAGAAATTTTAATAGACACTTTGCAGTATTGTATAATTTTTTTACTGATTGGTTTCGAGTCTTTGTCTGGAATTAATTAATTTGTGTATAGATTTAAAGTGCATTCATTTATTTATGATTTTTCTAAACTTTAATTGTTTCTTAAAGTAAATACGCCACATCTAGTATTGTTTGATTTCATTACTGATTCGTTTCGAGTTTTGTCTAGAATTTAATTATTTATGTATAGATTTAGAGTGCATTACTTTATCTTTGATTTTCCTAAATTTCAATCGTTTCTGTAAGTAAATTCACGCCTTGTAGAGTCTTTTGTAACTTTCTTTCGCTATCATTTTAGAGTGATAGATGTATAGTTTCCTCACTCCTCTTTTTGTACATATTACTAGCAGTACCTGTAGCCGAATTGGACACCGTGTGATTCGACATGGAAGAATAATTGATTTTTGTACAATTTATATGATTTTCAGCTCCTCATGCTCCCTCGTATCGTTTATCTTATTGTCGAAATTAATTGTATTTTTTTTTTTTGTAAATCTTTTGTAGAGTCTTTGATCAGAAAATAAATCCCGACGACGCGGGATTTTGAGCATTTGAAAGTAAGATTGATTTTTTATCTCTTTTGTCAAGATGTACTTTGGTCAAATGTTCCTCTGATCGTGAAAGTTTCACGGCTGGATTTGAGAAAGCTCTCTGACAAATCAGACACATTTGTAACGTCTTATTATAGGGTGTTTGAATAAAACCATATTTTAAATATTCGACATTATATTGTCTACATTTTTTCTTTAAATCTGACATGGATCTCTGTCTGTAAAAAAAAATAATGAAAAAAATCTGCTGTGGAATCGACAGGACCAAGGACCCCAGTCATCATATTTAATAATTATATTGTTAAATAATATATATATATATATATGTATATATATTAAAAAATGTATATACAATTGTATATAATAATTATGTAAGTTATTTTATGAATTTTACAACAGATAAATTTTTCTGGAAGAAATTATTTAAAATTAAATAAGTTTTAATTTTAAACGATAGTTTGAAATTGCGTTACTAACTTCAGTCTGTAAAAAGAATGCTGAACAAATAATAATAGTAAATGTATACGTACTTTTCTCTGTGGTAAATAACGTTAAATTACAGAGCAAAAATATATTTCAATAAGTGCTTCACTTCAGTTATTTTTTTAAGTATTCTGTAGATACTGCACAAAACTTTTATGTTCACACTTGCACTGAAGGAACTTCGAAACAATCTTGTATGAATAAAAAGCCTCGCGTATTTATGGTAATGGTTAATAAACCCGTCAAAACATGCATAGAAGAAACATTTTGCACGTGTATTAATCTTATTATGACCTGTGCTGTTTACTTGTAAATATAAGCTTTGTTGGGAGAGCCAGAACATGCACACACAATGTGGTGCACTGCGCATGCGTTGACTCGTTCATGTACTAGTCAAAAAGTAATCCGAACAAAGTTATAATGTATCAATACCCACTTTTCATACGAACTGTGATCTTGCTTAAAAGACATTTAGAACTATTTGTTGAAACATGCGTTCGGTGATTTTTAGTATAATCAAACTTTTCAGTGAGGTTTGGCGAATATTATCCAGGGGGCGGCGGTTGGTCCTTAACGTCCCTCAAATTTGCTTTGGTCCCAAAGCGTCCCTTTAGATCTCTTCAACGCCAACAGGTAGGCGGTACCGTCCCCGTTGGGAACCTAAGGTCCAGTCCTTTGATATTATTTTGAAAACTGTGATTAGTGCAACAGGTTCGTGCACCCAAATTATCTTAGATTTGGGATGAAATCAAATTTATCCCTCTTGGACTGTATGCTACAGTGTTCCAATCCGAGGTCACTGCTATTCTGGAATGCGTCCAGAGGTAAGAAGAACTCGGAGTCAGGGGTAGACGGATCACCATCTGCTCCGATAGTCAGGCAGCACTGAGAGCACTTGCTTCCCATGCCACCACTTCAAGGTTGATTTTCGAATACAACATAGCTCTCGGCAGACTGACTTTCCAGAACGAGGTTCACCTTCTGTCGGTGCCGGGTGATTCGGGCATACGAGGGAACGAAATAGCGGACAGACTGGCCTCATTAGGAGCCAGGTCTGCAGTGGAGGAACGACTCAAGTCAAATAAGGACTGGACCAAGAGAATCTCTACAAGTGGCAGATCCCTGTCCCGGATCCTGGTGCGAATTGTCACAGGACACGGGAGATTAAGCTACCACGAACATATACAAGGCCGAAGGACGGACGGGAAGTGTAGATGGTGTGGGGGGCCAACGAGACCCCCATTCACCTCCTCGCGGAATGACCGGCATGAGTCAATTTAAGGCGACGACGGTTTGGGGTGTTTTTCCTCACCGCGGCCGGACTTGGGTCTATAAACTCGGGGAGGCTGATTGGCTTCTAGAAGGAAGCGAGACTTCCCGAGTAGTTTTGATCAAGTCGAGGGAAGGCATAATGGACCTCGACTCTAAGTGCCGGGAGGCTAGATAGCTTCCTCCTCCCTCAAACATAATCTATCTAGGATGAAATCCGTATTGACTATTAAGAGAATTAGTCCATTTTTAATTTGGTCAGTGATTTAGATGATATATGTCAGCACATTCGCAGTGCTCGTCCTCTGTATGTCACGATCACCGCCCTTGACAACAAAATGAGGCCTTGGCAACGGTATATACGTGAGTGTCGCAGAGTGCGGGTCTGTCGTGCACGCGATAAACAATAAATAAAAGTGAGCGCGAGTGTACAGGGAGCACGACCAGAGCGGGAGACGCTCTGAGTGAATTGATTGTATATTAATTGAGACATTTATATTATTCTGTTATCATTATAATGAAGTTCATGGTTATATTCAATTTCAGGTACGAATAAAAACGTGCCTGACATACATACACACAGGTTTGTGCCAAAATAAATTTTATTTGGGTGTGCTCCTTGTTGAAAGTTTACTCGACTCCACCTAGACGGCAACTCTACTCTCTAAATTTGACATGATGTCTAAGGGTGTTTAGTTGGATACCAACAGGGAAATTTCTTAAATTTTATTATTCAAAGTTTGAATTTATTTAAATTTTGAGACTGTATTTTAAAAGGGTGTGTGATTGTTCATTTGTATGAATGTATATATATATGTATATATATATATATATATATATATATATATATATATATATATATATGTACATATATATACATACAGATGTGTGTTATATGTTTAGTTGCATTGCTATTCTGAATTATTGTTTATTGTCGTTTCGAATATTGAAAAAGTTTAAAATTATTTTAATCGAAAATGTACAAGATACGTGAGTTCGTTATTGATAGAACACTAGTTAGTAGCGAGTTGCTCCGTTCGAAAGAGCGTCCGATTCTCTATATTATACGTTTTTTTTTCGTGAAGATCGATCGGTAATCACGGCCGCGACTAACGATTAATTAAAAAATAACGATTCAACAGAACTATGAAAATGGACGTTAAGAAATGTAAATATCAAGAGAACGGTTATAGATATATCATTGAGCTTCACACAGTTCGAAAGAACGTTAAATTCTGCATAATATGTATTTGTTTCATTATATTCGGCCGGTAATCACAGCCGCAGTTTAATTAGATTGCTAATTAGTCCCAAATTGGTTAATTAAGGCTGTAAGTCGAACCACGAATGTACTTTGTTGATTCTAATTGCATTGTGGTTGACTCAAACATCGATAATTCATGCACATATTGGAAGAAATGGCACTCGGACTACGCCTGATGGCTTAAGTAATTTAATTAATCTGCTAATTATTGTAAAATTGGCTAATTAATGGTGCAGATAATCAATAGCAGTTAGAATCATTAAAGTACCAAATCGTTTCACATTGTATTTTTTCAACGGCACATACGTTTGTTGTCCTTGTGTAATCATAACGATCTCGACTTCGATGCACTTGTAAAGTGTGTGTGGTAACGAGGAACGTCACGCACACCTGTCCATTCGGTCAGAGTTCACGCAATCGACTCTCGTTGCGTGCGTTCAAACGGACGACCGACGGATAAAATTCAAACGTAGAGCGTGTGTTGCATAGATGCAACATTCTCGACGATTTATATAGCGCGCGACACGACTTTATCTCATTCAAGTTTCAAAACCGGGCGCTGCGCCTCATCACCGGCGCACCACCTGGTGAGAAACACCACTCTGCATCGGGACTATCGGCTCCGTACAATCGACGAGTTTGTGCGCGGACAAGCGTGCCGGTTGTACGGTAGAGCGGTGGTCTGCGATAACTCCCTAGTCCGGGGACTGGGAAAGAACGACCTCGTCGCCGAACACTATCGCCAAAGCAGCCTAGTCTGCTGAAAGCGTAGTGCGTGGTGACGAGCGGTCTGCGAAACGGTGCGCTCGCCACAACACCCGAGTCAGTAAGAGGTTTGCATTCATCGGCCAACCTGGAGCTCCGCTGACTCTTCACCAGGAGGCGACCCCCTCGGAGATCAAGGAAAATTGCTCAGTCACTTAGAGAAGAGTATTCCTTTTCTAGCATCGATCCAGGAATACGAGCAAAGCAACCCGTGAGCGCATACGCTCGAGGCTCAAGTTTAGCAAGGGCCTTTCTGGCCCGTGCCGCAGCATTACTTCCCGCCAAAAGAGTACATGAAGAACCGTCTAGGACTGCAGTGCGACACGCGTCGACGCCACACTCTACTGTGGCATCCATTTTTCTATTTTTTTGTTTGTTTCGCTATTATTTCTTTGTAACTTTATGTATAATAAAATTCGTTATTTGTAAAAACTACGCGATCCTTTTGTTCGCATATAATTGGCGGTGCGCCGAATCAGACCACCGTAAAAGCGAGAAACACTATACTTCCAGGCTCGTTCCTCGAACTGCTTGCATTGTTCTCTCTTACGCGGCGTTCAGTCATACATACTTTTCATATTTTTGAAAAGACCGTCGAGCGGCATCTCGAGATGTTCGGGTTTCGAGTGAAACCACTCAGGCGCTCCTCGTCCCAATCTAGTACTAACTAACACTTTTGATTTTTCGTCCGTCAAAGCATATGTATTTTTCAAAAACTTCGCTTGTTTTTCTCCGTTTGCATAAGTGTTAACACTTCTATCAAAAACATTTAAGAGTTCCTTTAGTTCGATTTAGTTCACTTTTTCACTACTGCGTCGATCAGGAGATCCCATTTCTGAACGATTTTGTCTTAGCAACTCGAGTCCACGCCGTACTATTTCTAGATCTCGCACAGTCAGCTCTTTCTCGCGCTCAGTCAGCTATAGCTATATCTATAGCTGAAGAAGAACGTCCACGACCCTCATCATCATCACCAAGGATTTCGTTTTCATCAAGAATTTTTTGGAACCAGTATTAAACTGTACGTTCACTAATTGACCCCCCGCCAAAAACAAATGTATATTTCGGGCAGTTTTTAATACTTTACGTCTCAACTTAAACTCGTACAACAAAATCGCGCGAATTAACATTTTTGCACGACTCATTTAAGAGGTTATATCCAACAATACTAAAGAATTAAAGCAATAGACATAAGATGAAATCAGTAGTGCTAATTTCATTGTTTCAAATAATGTGTCGCATGACTATAACAAAAAAAATGGTAACTAGAAAAATCAGTTCCAAACTTAAAATGATAAAAACCGCAATTACTTTTGCACCAACCTAATATCTGTGATAATGATTATATAAACATACTAACATATATATATATATATATATACATGTATACATAAACATATACATATATATATATATATATACATATATATATATATATATATATATATATATATATGTATATATATATATATATATATAAATATGCTGTTCAATGTGTTTGTCTGACCGAAAAAAATTAAGTAAAAGGAACGGAAATAGAAGAGTTTACGAAATATGTCTATCTAGGCCAGCTTATCAACAGAGATGAATCATTCACTGAAGAAGTAAATAGGAGAATAAAAAGAAGATGGAGCTCTTTTGGACGAAACGCCTCGATATTTAAATCATCAATTCCATTCTGTTTAAAGAAAAAAGTATTTGATCAGTGTCTACTACCGGTCCTTACCTACGGCAGCGAAACATGCATGCTTAACGCCAAAATAGTTCAAATACTCATAACAACACAGCGAAGAATGGAAAGATGCATGTTGGAAATAACAATAAGAGATAGAAAGAGAATAGAATGGATACGAAAAACAGACAAGAGTCACAGATATAATAAGAAGAGTAAAGAGTCTGAAATGGAAATGGGCGGGACATGTCGCAAGAAGAGAAGACAACCGATGGACATTGACTGGGAAACAAGGAATATAAAAAGACCGAGAAAGAGACCAATGAACGGATGGGATAAGGATATTAAAAACTTTCTTGGAAAACTGTGGAAAAGAGGCACCGAATCGAACAAAATGGAAAATCATGGAAGAGGCCTTTATCCAGCAGTGGATTAACAGAGCCTGAAGATGATGATATATATATATATATATATATATATATATATATATATATATATATTTCTCTTTAAATTAAAGGCGACGTTCTAGAATTTTCGCTATTTGTTTCACTTTAACATATAATATTTCACTTATAATTATAAATTTGATTTTCATTAATACACTTTTCCAGGAAACTAAAAAATATCCAACGTAAAAGTATTCAAACAAGTGATGAATAACCATCAAAGTGTAAAGTTGTTTTTAAATTAATATTCTGTACGGTTTTCATTAGCATTCATTAATTCTAGAAGTCGTTTTGGCATAGATTTTGCTAAATTTTGTGTTTATTCAGCCGTTTTTTGCTCCATTCATCCAAAGGCATTTTTAGCTGTTTTTTGTTGTAAATTTCATGTTTTATGATGCGCTCTTCCATAAGGATCCAAAGATTTTCTATGGAGTTCGTGTATGACGATTGAGGAGCAGTTTGCAGTGCATGTGAACAATTATAAATTATCCACTGGTGCACATTTTAAGCGATGTGCTTCGGATCGTTATCTTGGTTATAAAGGTTATATCCAACAATACTAAAGAATGGGAAACAATAGATATATGCTAGAATCAGGAGTGCTAATTTCATTGTTAACGTTGATGCATCACATGATTATAACAAAAGATAATGGTAACTAGAAAAATCGACGCCGAACTTAAAATGATAAAAACCGCAGAATATTTTTTCACCAACCTAATATTTATTCCTCGAAAGCACTTGCACGAAGCCGGTGGGAGAAGAAAGAGTTACTCTATTGTTTCATTTGTCGATTCTCGAAGAAATAGTGTAATTTTTCTCTACTAGAACTGACGAAACACGAACCTGACAATAACTTGGGAAGTATCCGCCCTCTCTGAATATTACTCAACAATTTTATATTTTCTATCTAATAAATCAATACGTGTATTTATCATTCAAGTCTGAAAATATAGATAAGACATATTTCAATTTAACCAGTAAAGTGAACCTGTCTGATGTTTTATCAAGTTTTAGGAGTGTAATGTCGACATATGTTAAAACAGATTTATTAAGAAAGTAACATTTTGTCTCTGAAAAGCAAAAAATAATAAATGATGTCTGTGAATTGTTCACGTGCCAGTAAAATTTCTGTACATGCCATAGGTTAATCGTACCTGATCTAGAAAATCGTCGGGACGAGTGTAACGAGATGAATAGAAATTATGTTGAGCAATAAATGAAAATCATTCCAAAAAAATGTTGCTTTCTTATTTAGGTTCAGAAATTTTCACCCTACCCTCGTATAATAATATAGGATTCTGTAAAGTTATCGCATAGATATGTACAATTGTTTAAAAACGTGCAAGTGCTCATTACGGTCTCATTTGTATTTCAAAAAGTGTAAAACAAATTCATCTTGTAGAATATTTGAGAGCTGTTTCGAACTGTCTATGAATTGTTAGGTTTTGTATAAAATTCTTCGAGGCACTTCTTAAAAAAACCCACTCTGAAATGATTGAGAACCGCAGGTATATAAAAAGTCTTATCGTGAGATAAAAAAATCGAAGATAAAGACTGAATAATTGAATGAATCGATATAGCTGAGAATCTTGTTAGTTTATCAGTGTGTTTGCAATTTTATATAGCGCTGTTTTTCTTCAAATTTGGACAATAAAATCCGAAAGTTCGTTCGTAAGATAGGAAGAATCGCTGACGTTCAAAAGAATGGAGCGAAACGGTACGTTTAAGCTTCTTATATATATATATATATATATAATGACGATATATAAACGAAATAGCGAATTTTTCGGCCATTTTTTTGTGGTTCTAACGATGAACATTGAACGTTATTAAGTTTTATATATTAATTTTTCTAAGTAAATGAGAGTTAAAAGATTTTTTTCCAATCCAACCTGATATCGAAATAAGAATGGTTCTAGGATCGGTCGGACTGAAATAATGCTCGCTGTCGTACCATAAACTGCGGAATTGTAACTGTGTCTTTTCCCCCTCCAGCACTTTTACTCTACATCGCTGAGTGTAATTAAGGAGCACCGAACAACGAACGCTTGAGCGCTCTATTTTTGAGTTATATCAAGGTTTGATTACGGTCAGTCTTTGAAGAGAATACAACTCGAACTAAGATTGTTTGGACAGAAGACTTAGTCTCTTCTCCTATGACAATGGTTAGATTTATTTGTGTTTTTGGAATGTTTTCGAATTGTACCTAGATTTAATCTTGGTTAGTTGTTCAAGAGGTTGGAATTCGAACTGAGATCCTTCGAACAGGAGATCGAGTCCGTCTTTGTATGGCTATGGTTACATTTCCTTTTATTTTAGGACTATTTTAAATGTTTATCGATATTTCACTCCGGTTAGTTCTTCAAGATGCTGGAAGATTCGATTTGATCAAAGATTTTTTGAACAGAATGTCTAGTGATTTCTCTTATTTCTATGGATAAACATCTTTGAATTACGAGACCGTTTTCTAGTTCTACCAAGATTTTATCTTTGTTAGTATTTCAGGAGATTAAAACTGAAACTAGGATTCATTGGACAGGATGTATATGACTCGTGCGGCTATGGTTACATTTCGTTATATTTAAGGACCATTCTCATGTTTTATCAATATTTGATCTCAGTTCTTCAAGAAGTTGGAATTCGAACTAAAATCCTGTGGATAGAAAATCGAATCCGTGCTTGTATGTCTATGGCTAGATTTCTTTGTATCTCGATACCATTTTCTAGTTGTATCAAGATTTGATCTTAGTAAGTCTTTCACGTGATTGAATTTCGAGCTAAGATCTTTTGAACAGGAGATAGTCTCTTCTCGTATGTATATGTTTGGACTTTTTTTAATTTTAAGTTCAGTTTTAAATTATTTCAAGACATTTTCTTATCTCGTCTTTCGTTAGAACTCGATCTAAGATCTTTTGAACAGGAGATCGAGGTTCCGTTGCGTTTCTTTGTTATTTTTTTATATTTTTGATCATTTTCGAGTTTTTACCATTGTTGAACTCGTTTAATCCTTAATTTCGTCCGTATTTGAATCTAAACAGTCTAGATCGTGGCGAAATCGATTCATGCTTCAATAACCACCTTCTTGTTTCCACTTCTCATTTTTTCAAACCGATTCCATGCTACGGAAACGTTTCTGCTTATCAGTTGACATTTTCTGTCAAACTGGAAGACTTTTTCAGATGCGTTTCAATATACGAGCGACTGTTCTTTAAAACCCTTTCTTTTTTTAGACATTCAGGCCGAACAGAGTTCTGATTTGAAGACGAACACGATTCTAGCGATCGCCGCGTTCGCGTTATTCGATCTCGTTTGGAACAGGCTCGACGTCGCTGCGATATTCGACCGGACTCCTTTCAATCTCTTGCCGAGATTCTTGAAAATGTGCGCGGATACGTTCGCGAGGCTCATGCCGAACGATGAGACTCGGTTAGGGCGGCTCGTGCGTCAGAGGATCGGTGTTTGTTTCGACATGACTCGTCTTAAAATGTATTTTGCACTATTCATCGTATGCGTGCATATTTATTTATTGTTATTTTGAGAAGAACACTGAATAAAATATTAAGTTGAATAAATAACGTCGTGCGTGTCTGATTTCAGACATGGATAGATTAGTCCTGGTAAATCATTCGAATTTCCAGATACTTCGACCAGTTTCGTTTCTCAAACAGATTGTAGATCTACAAGTTGTATTTGGTAGTAGAAAATCGTTCAGATAGATGGAGATTTGAGTGATTGAGCAAGACTGAAACCACAAGTAGAATTTTGAAAGACGGTTTAGTTTTTTTTTAATCAGTTAACTCGAGTTTTTATTTTTCGGTACATTTTCAAGGATTCAGACTAACATTTGTCATCTTTTTATCGTTTTAAAGGGTTAAAATCGCTTTCAAAATAAGTTCGAGGCGGATAAAAAGTTATAATCTCAAAATAATCAGCGAGTTTTTTTTAAAAAAATATTCCGCCATATTTCTGTATCTGTTACGGACGTATTTATCATTCAAAGAATCTCTCTCTCTCTCTCTCTATATATATATATATTTATTATATATATTTGAATTCCCTTTCGAAAGATATATTTCAAAATATGATGCCAGATCACATATTTCAAAATAAAATATAAGGTTTGTGGAGATATTTTCAAAAAAAGTATAAAGTAAATGTACCAATGAGTGGATACGTCCCGCTACTTGAATATTGATGCAATAAACAATAATTATTAAGCTTAATATGGTGAGTAACAAAACAAATCTGGTTGATATGCATTCCTTGAGAAATTAATCGTACGTTTTAATATATCTGTGCGTATAAGTTAGAGTAGCTTATAAGACGACATAAGCGAAAATTGATTTTTACTGCAAGTATTATTCAATTTTTTAAGAGCTACTCTTTCACCTAACCCTCATTTTAAAGTAGCTCTTAGAACAAGTCATACCGGTTTTCGTACAAGCTTATGTTTTGATAGTCATACATGCTTTCGACAGAGAAGCTTAAGTCCAATAATTTTCTTAAATAAAAGATGTAGTTCGAAGAGTAATTAGTGAGACAGAGCCCCGGTTGTATAGGGATGTTATTGAAAATTTTATCTAAAGAATGGTTTTTTGTAGGAAAGTACGCAGCGATCACTAATATATATATATATATATATATATATATATATATACATATATATATATATGTATATAATACTAATATATATAATTAATATATCCTGTAAAAGATCACAGTGTTTCAATTGAATTGTCTTGTGCCTTTCTGTCTCTGTATGAAACTAACAGGCACTTCTATATTGTTTTTCAGTATTGTCCGATGAAAATAAATAATAATTTCAGCAGTTCGGTACCTTACGTGCTTTTATCACAATGTTTGTGTTCAGGCGATTGAACGTAGCGCTTTTGTGTTTAAGCGAGGGGTCGTTTAATCAGGGACGTGTTTTATTTTTGTGTTTTTGTTCGAGTGCTGACGACCCTGAATGTCGATGTGCCCGTAAACTCGAATGTTACCTTAATAGTACGTTTAACTGAATCGCGAGGACAAACATTATCGATAAGGTATGCAACATACTTCTACTCATCGTTTCGGAGAGGAAATTTATATTAAAATTCATGTGATTTGTAGGTATTAAAACGGATCGGACTAGCACCCTTCCATCCATTAAAAAAGGGACCACCTTTGAAGGTTTTTGACATATAAGGATATTTTTATATGTCGATGCTCGACTATTCTGTTATCATAGCGCTTTCGTCAGGTGCATACAAGTCTTTAGTTATACGTAAAGTATTGACAGTGAAATTTTGTAATAAGTCTGTTATATATTTTTATATCTTGATTAGTACGTATTTTTATATTTAGCAAATATATTTCATATTTTATTAAAAAAATAATATGATTAGAAATTTGTAATTTTATTATTAACTAATTTTATACAGTCATGATTAATTATCAAACATACACAATATCAGATAGAATAAAAAAAAATATGTACTACCGACAAACATTAAACAACGACCGTTTTAGATGGGGCCCGACTTAAGGCATGATGATGTAAAATTCTTGAAATGCCACTTCAGTCAAAATTATTAACGAAGAGATATCTGCAGGATCCGAGCAACTCTTTTTCGAATATTTGTCACATTCTCTCTTTATAATTACGTCTAAATCACTTTTTACAATACTGTTTTGTAATCGACCACGTACGGTGTCTGCACTGTTTTGATGATATTTTAGTCATCGAGATATTTATCTACAAGTCTTTCGAATCATCGCAGAACGCGAATATTCCCGAACATTATTTACTTTATATCCGTTTTGCGAGCAGGATTTGTGTAAAACATTTCTTACTTTTTAACAAAAATATTACTGAAATCATGATTAAATCTGTTTAATTCGCATTTTATAAAGAAACATTCTTTCAACCTATATACATATCTGTAAAATTGTTATAGAAATGTGTTAATTCAACAATAAAAGAAGAGAAATCTTCAATCTCATATGAATAATAGTGGACATCAAATACACCAGTCAACAAAGTGAAGTTATAAATTTACCATTAATTAAATTTTATTAACTTAAAATAATTTGCCGATACATCGGTCTAAATATAACGAAGTATATTTGTATATATCTTTTAAACATCAAACCGGATAAAAAAAATATCAAAACAAAAATGTAGAAAGGACATGCAGGGAAGATCAAAATTAGGAATGAAATAGTGTTTAGAAAAAGACGAACACTTTCAAATCATATAATTCTTGCATATTAGTTATTTTTTTTCTTTTTGACTTTACTGTAAAAAAGTCGAAAATAAATAGGACAGACTACAGTTTTTGTTTTTTTTGTAATATTCAAAAATCTTTATTTAAATAAAATAATTAAGCATAAAATAATATTGTTATAAGCAGTGTTACGTTGTGTTCATGAAAACATTTATGTATATATATATATATATATATATATATATATATATATATATTGTCAAAGGTGTGGATCAGGATAAAGGGTGTGGGTGTTAAAAACAAAAAGGGAACTCTCTTCTTGTGAAAAGAATTGTCTGATTTATTAACGAACGCGAAATGTGTTAATACATGACAAATAACAGACTAACTAGCATTTTGTTGTCGTTGCTATAAACAAACAACAAAATTCTATCACCTGGAAACATTAAAAGTTGGGAATTAATAAAAAAAAAACTATAACAATATACATTTTGAATCTCTTCACTCAACCGAACATATTGTTGAGTGAGGCAATGAAAAAATGTGTTTTAAGTCTAGTTGTGATCGATGCCGCTCAACATTTTGCACTCAATTCAAAAATTGACACATTGTAATTATTAGAGTTTGTTTGCATTATATATATATATATATATAAAACATTAACTGAGGGGGAGTGTTGAGTGAGGTAAATCAAAATGTCCTCGCATGCAGCTGACGAAGAAGACATCATTATGTTATCAATCGATAACAAATAATATATTGAAATTTTTTTAAAAAAAAGTTATGATAAACAACTTTTCTGTAATAAAAAAATTATAACTTGAACGTTGAGTTTAACGTTATTACTTTTTTTCATTTTCCAAATCGATTAACTCCCTTATTCACACAATAGTTGCGAAACTAGTGGCGATTATTCTAAGGCTATTTTATCTCATTCGTTTTAAATATTGTTAAATAAGAGTTATATCTGCTTTTATGCATTTTACAATGTTTATTTAGATTTATATTGTAGAGGGAATTTTAAAAAACAGTGTACATTATTTCATCATATTTCTTCACTTTTGTTTTATGGAGTTAATCGATTTGTCTCTTGAGCGGCTCATATATTCAGTATTTTCACCTAGTCTTATAAAAAATATATTACTGAATACTTACTATGTTAATTGTAGCGTGAAATCAATTAAAAATTTCGAAAAGAAAGTTAATAAAATGTTTTTTTTCTGATTTGTCTCACGAGTAGCAAATTTAGAGTTACATCATTTTTGCAGCAGTATTTTCAATTATCAAACATAAATAAGACAATATTCTCACGCATTCATTAAAAAATATCGTAACGGTTTCTACGTAGACAAATTTATAAAAATTTCATAGAGAATAAATAGTTTAGATACAGTTTTTAAAGAAAAGTTAATGAAATTTCAAGTAAGAAATACTGCGTACTTTGATATCGCTTTAAATTATTCATTTTTGATATGTACAAGTAGTTTATATGGATTAGTATATAGATGTTTTGACTATCTTTTGGATAACATCCTTATCTTCATAAATTTGCAATAGAAAATATATAGATTTCTGTGTTTTTCTAAGGCGTGGCACATTATATCAAATATTTGAAAGTTATTTGGGACGTTATTACTTATTTTTATATTTGTTTCTAAGGGTGAACTAATGACAAGTGTCTCCACTAAAATTATCTGTCTCTCAACTGTCGTTTTGAATCAGCACGAGCGCACATCAAGAGGGTTACTTCAATCACCGTCAAGCATTTCTAACGATCCGAATAGATAAGATTAAAAGTATTTGAAAATGTTCAATACATATTTATCGCTGCCATACCAAGTAAGATAAAAAGCAGTAGGTACACAGAAAAAAATCATTTATTACCTAAATCGATACATAAATAGAATATCATTCCACCGTGTAATAATTTTTGTTCAGTTCGATTTCATTTCAAGTGATTCCTTTATTTTATTTCTTTTTTTTTGAAGATATATAAATGTTCAGAAATTAAATAATTGCGGCGGATTGAGCAAATTTACGAGTTGAAAAAGTTCTTGTGTTTTTTTTTTACATACATCCAAGTAAAGATCTTGTGATTTACAATCATCGCTTCGAATTTTTAAACTTTTAACGATCGATCTATCATTTTATTTCCATTTCTGTTTTTTTAGAATTCACAGTGAATTTTCCAAATCAGTTATCATTTTTGTTCAGTTTTCCGTCTCCTATTAAACAAATAAGTAAGTATTAATCTATCAGCTATGAAGTAAATACTTAACACTGAAGCATTGAAATACTCTTCTACGATTGTTTAGAGTCAAATATTCTTACATTCGAATATTCGAAGATAATAATTAGCTGTTCGGTTCGTCTTTGAAGTTTTCCCATTGATTCGCAGCAGATTTTTTTCAATCTCGTCAGGTAAGTACTTTTATCTCGTTTTAATAATAAAAATTTATATATGCTTATCTGTTTTTCTGTATATACATAATAAAACTGGGATAAACGGGTATTTTTAATTACTGTCAATTAACACGGTTCGATACTTATTTCTATAATTCAGTTTTTACTTCTTGTCTCTTTGTGACGAGATGCGTGACAGGTATATTGTAATTGTTTGGACTCTAATGGCTAGAATATGATTGTTTAAAACCAGTTATATAAAACATTGACATTAAGTTTTCATAATGTATTTAAAAAAGCAAATAGCGACACTCGTGTATTGTTTCGCTTACACTTGTGGCGTCAAGTAAACCGAAAACCGTATATGGATGAAATGTAAGTGAGTGAAACAACAATATTCTTTGTTGAACCGATGTAAACATTGTAAAATTAATTGCATGTAAATAAAACTATATCAGAACAAAATTTAATTCATAACTTTTCAGATATTTCGACTTCTTTTCAATATTTTCATAATATTTATAGAAAACCGCGATGGACAGATTAAAATCTCACCATTAGACTCATTCTGCACATGTCCGACGTGATATTCGAATGATGATGAAACTTTACACACTGACTAACTCTATTATTTTCATTTCGAGTGCCCTCTGTGCTAAGAATTAACGTAGAATGCAGTTTATATTTGAAAAGTGTCAATTTTTCATCAAATAATACAGTATTTTTTCATTCTTTTGAACTTGGTTTCTTATGTTATTTTTTTTGAATACATAATTAGATTATTTTGTTCTTTATTGTTTATTTTTCGGCTTAAATTATTTTTTTTTGTAGTTTTCTATGTGATTTTTATTTTTAGGTTCGCAGATTTTACTGTTATTTTGTACATTGTAAAAAAGAACTGCAACAAGATGTACATTTAAAATTAACTGGAATATATTTTTCTTTTTTCCCTTGAATATTTTTTTTATCTTTAAGCTGAACAGTAATTATTATTTTTTCAACAATTATAAGTTATAAAATAGTCTGTTTTGTATATATTTTACATTTACTAGCGTATTATTTATTTTACAACATAAAAATAATATTAATAATTCGTTAGAATTTCAAAAAAAGGATGATTTATTTATATAATTCAGTTCATACTTCTTGTATGAATGGGATGCGTGACAGATATATTGTGATTTTTTTGACTCAAATGGATAAAATATGATTGTTTAAAACCAATTATATAAAACATACTCGTTAAGCTTTCATATTTTATTTAAAAAATCAAATAGCAACAATTTTATATTGTTTCACTCACACTTGTGATGTTAAATAAACCGAAAATCATATCGACTAAATGCAAGTGAATAGAATAACAATATTCTCGATTGAACCGATGTAATTACAATGTAATGTATAAATAAAATCGAGAATATAGTCATTTCTAGGGCCCAATGTGCTGATAATTAACGTAGAATGCAATTTATATTTAAAAAGTAACGATTTTTCGTAAAATACGAGAGCGTTTTTCGTATCTCCTGATCTGTTTCCTCATAATTAATGTTTTTAATAAAAATTCAGATTAGTTTTTTTTTATTGCCTATTTTTCAACTTGAATTTAGTTTTTTTCTGTAGTTTTCAAAGCAATTTTCATTTTTATGGTGGCATATTTGGGTGTTTGAGTGTATTTTATACGTTGTGAAAAAATAACTACTGCAAGATATAAATTTAAAATTTACTTGATAGTTATTTTTCCTTTTTTTCTTGTATAATTTTTTTGTATCTGTAAGCCGAACAGCTGCCCGTTATTATTTTCAACAATAATAAATTTTAAAACTTTCTGTTTTATTTCAAAACAAATACAATCTACATAATCGAAAGTTAATCGGTTAACACAAAAAGGGTGAATAGTTAAATACACAAGTGATTTTTTCTTAAGTCAAAAACGACAGTACTTTCTTGGGTATCTGATATATATATATACACATATACATACGAGAACTGTTTGAAGAGTAACTTAGTAATTTGTTTCGATATTAGAGACAACTTCAGTTTAAAAATTTACTTTATTTTTCGACATAGTCCCCTTGAAGCACAACGCACTATTTGAAATTTGAATATTGGCGCTGGTATACATTCCCATTCATAAAATGTTCAATTTTAACACAATTTTATAATAATTCCAAAGTAACGAATGCCACTTAAATACGAAATGTATATATATATATATACAGTAGCCAGCAAAAATATACAAATAATTTTTAATTTTAAATAAAATGCTGATTTTCTCCTTATATTATAGTCATAGTTTTAGAATTTTCACTGTTTCTTTATCTTAAACCTATTAAGTATCACTTTATAATTACCAATTTAAGTATCACTTATATTTACCAATTTAATACATTTTTCAGACGTACCAAAAAATATGCAACGCAAAAGTATTCAAACAATTGATGAAAAACTATCAAAATCTAATTTAATTTTTAAATAAATATTTTCTAGAGCTTCCATTGCCACTAATTACCGCTAGAAGTCGTTTTGACATAGATTTGAGTACATTTCTTGTTTGTTCAATAAAAAAAAATGTGTTTGATCAGTTAAAAGTATTCTTTTTATCAGTTCTTCATAGGATATGTATGTTTTCTGATATACTGTTCCATAACGGCTCAAACATTTTCTATCGGGTTCACGTCTGGCGATTTAGGAAGAGTTTTCAGTACATGTGGATGATCATAAATGATCCACCGGCGCACATTGTTAGCGGTGTGCTGCGGATCGTTGTCTCGTTAGAAATAAAAACTCCGATCTATATCCCTTATTTATTGCAATTTGTTTCAAATTATTTTTTAATATGTTTAAATACATCATCGAATCATTGATCTCATCAATTATTAAACAGTTACTTGCATCTTTGGCCGACATGCAGCCCCACACCGCATCACTCCACCGCCACCGAATTGAACAGTTCTTTGTAGATTTTCAGGATTGAGTTCTTTACCAGGTTTTCTCCATACTGGAATACGACCATTCGATCCAAAGATGTTGAACTTACTCTCTTCGGAGAAAATTACGTTATCCCAAATATTCGGAACCGAATCTAAGTACTCTTTTACAGACTCCGGACGTTTTTTCGTGTTTGCTTCACTTAATGAATTATTTTTTTTCTTATTTTGCCGTTTTTTCCTTAGTCAACCGTTAGGAACATTCTCCGCTAGTTTTTTTCCCCATCTTATAACGCTCAGTTATACTACAAACATTATGACGACTTCTTCCCACAATTTTCTCAATTCCGTCGAGTGTTTTATTTTCTTCGTGATGTTTTATAATTAATTTTCGTACTTCTACAAATTTCTACACATTTTTGTACAGGCATAGTGTATAATATTAGATTAATTTCACACACACGGCTTTCTTTAATCGACTTTAACACACGAGGAAAAAAATGCATTTATTCAGTATCGTTTCAATAAATATCAAATCACAAATTCTGCGAATTCCACATTGCTGTGAAAATTTATGTCATTATTTGAATACTTGCATATTCTTTAGTTTACTGGAAAAGTGTATAAATGAAAATAAAATTTGTAATTATAAGTGAAAAATATAGGTTTAAGTAAAACCAGAAAGGGAAAATTCTAAAACAACGTCCTTTAATTAAAAGAGAATATTAACAATTTGTTTCAAATTGCCAACTCTTTGAATACTTTTCTGTTGCTAACCACTGTATATATATATATATATATATATATATATATATATATATATATATATATATGGTGAGTGTGTGCGTATTAAAAACATATTATTCGTATGACGTGATGTGTATTTATCGCAGATTATTTGTAAAATGATTAGATATCAAACGTGTGAAATGTAATTTTTATTTCAATTCAATCGTAAGACTTTCAAAGATAGTGTTGATAGAACGGGTTCAGTGAAGAAAATTCCAAGCCGTTATTTTGCGAAATTTGATATCGTGAAGTTGTTGTACAATAAATTCAGTGTCGAGATATATTTTAAATCAACATCGTACAAGACAACCGTTCTCTCATTTGCCGGGATTTTCTACAGAAATCAAAAATCTGATTGATTACCACGAGGTAAGAAATGTCGAGATTATTTGAATTCGATCCAATGTGCATTTTTCATAAACGGAAATAACATTATTTTAAAATGAATTTTTTTCTTGCTCCGAGTACCATAAATATGTTTTAATTAAAAATGTTCAATTTATTATTATTTCAATGACGACGCTATCGTTCTTAAAACGATAAGATAAGGGAAAATTTTACATTAGCGCTTTGAAGGCCAGGGCGTCACCGTCGTAGTGCTCATAAGTAACAATCAAAAAATACCATTTATCATTTATTAAACATTTCTAATCGATTACTTTACGAATACAATCCAAGCCAGTAAGAAGACGGTGCTGTCGTGGCCACTCTAGAGTTGCACTTGGTTGTACTTTGAATTAAGGCCACACGATCTGAGGGAGACACGGCATATCGCTCGAGTACTCATCGATAATGCACACGTGGACGCTAGAAAATTCGAGTTGTGTAAATCGTAGATAAAGATTCTCTACATGACAGGGCACGAGTTAAAAAGCTATGGTAACTTTTCAAACGATCGACTGGGATGAGGGGGTACGGGGTGTTAACTCATGATGACGTGGCTAGATGCGAGTTGCGATACGGTTACGAGCTTTCGATAACAGATTAATAACTCGACTAAATCCAGATTGAACAAGATAAGATGTGGGAAATGCAACTAAACAAAAAATCTGCTCTCTCCCACTCCTGTGGAAATGTACTCGCCATTTCACTACTTAAACAAAAAATTTCTTCGTTTTGTTTAGATCCAATTCGAGCTCTCGCATCACTTCGAGACTCTATGAGACTCTCTTGTTGTTTAATTTTTTCACACCACGAGGACCCAGCACCCAATCAATTTGTATCTATCGTATCATTGAATCGAACTTGCATATCCACAAGATGCTGTTTGAAATGTTCAATATTTACAAAAAAAAACATCATCTTCTAGTTCGATTGTCAATAGTGGTCAACGATGGAAATTGCGTTAACTCACGACGTCTGATATTAATCTTGTAAGGATCGAGCTCTCCGAAAAAAGCGAGAACGGCTCCTTTGCACGTTACGGGATTACAATTTTTCCCTCGTGTTTCGTTTCGTTTAATAGATTGAGTTTCTCAAAAATATCTGACAGATAAAAGATATCACACTTAACAGCAGCTGTCTCTTCCCCAAATTGTTTGTCGCTCGTCAATGATACAATTCTGTCCCGATGTACAACGACACGAAGAAGACAGTTACCGTTTGATAGGCAACGGACCACTGGGTGTAACAGTAGACGCTTGAAATCTTCTTCGTTGCTCTCACAGAGTTGTCGGAAAAGTCTATCTTGAAATACATTTGATTTGATGAAGTTAGCTGTTTTTATTACAAAATTCAGATTGTCATACAGACGTTCTAATTTTCTCGCAACGAAATGTTGACAATAGATTACGTAGTATCTGCAAAAAAATATTCGGCACATCATTTTTTAAATAAGCTATAATTCTTCGATATCTCCCAACCATTGAAGGAGAGTCGTCGGTTGCACAAGCTAGTATATTTTAAAGCGAGATAATATCTCGTTCTATAAAAAAATTCTTGACTTCTTTATAAATCTCTTTACTTTTAGTGTCGCTCTTAAGTTTTCTGTCAAATTTCAAAATTTCCATGGAACAATTCCCTATCAAATTAACTATTGTGTTTTATTTAAATACAATATTTATAATTTTCTAATGAATCCGTACTTCTGTAATAATTCCCTTATTGAGTTTAAATCGTTTTCATGCTATTTTAATATTTTATTCTGCCTGTGGCCCATCTAGATTTTACTCTGGCTCCCCAAAAGCTAATTTCTGGCCTGTGGCTTCCTTGAAATATTCTGTGGCCCGGAGCGGACCACACGGACCCCGATTGAGAAACGCTGCTCTAAACAACAAGGTACAAGTAAAAGGCTACTGCACAAAAAATATAGACTGGTGCGTGCGCTGTGTTAACTCCGCCGGACAGAGCGGATATTACTGTCCGCGCGATATTTGTGCGGGAAGTTTAAACATTTGAAATTTGAATATTAGCGCTGGTATGTGTAATTTTAACAAAATTCTATAAAAGTTCTAAAGTAATGAATTCCACGCAAAATTTAATACCATTAACCACTTTAAAACTATTTTAGAACTGTGTTAAAATTAAACATTTTCGAGTGGAAATGAATATATTTTAAATTATTTAAACTTTTTTGCAATCACACCGTTGTATTATGCTGTTCACAATTCACAAAAAAGACAGTTATCTGTGCAACTTATTTGTTTTTAAAAAATATTCAAAACTAACACAAATAAATAAATACTAACGATATGAAAAAAACCTTTAATACTTAGTTTTTGTCAAACCATGTTCTTCAGTATACATTTTTTTCTCATTTTTGATTTGACTTCAGTGAATTAAGTGTGAATAGAGCTTTTTTTGTTCGAAAACGATTTAATATATAACGTATTATATTTAATATTCAATCTTTAATAAACGTTATAAGAACACAATGATTAGATTTCAAGTATTTTCTCGACTTGATTCATTATAAAATTGGTTCTCGGATGACTTGTATGTCGGTTCTTATTCAGATTATGTTTGCTATTTAGAAATAGATTCATTCACACACAAAATCTAAGAATGAGTTAAAGTATCTTTTTAGCATTTTTAAACGCGATTTTTTTTAATATAAATACATTTAGATAATCACTGTTTGTACTATTATATATTTTTAACAAGTAGCTTAAAGCACTTTCAATGACACTTCGACCGTCTTGATTTGTATTAGGTTGATAAAAAAATAATTGCGGTTTAGGACCTCCAAATTCATATACATTTTTAATTTAAGTGGTCTAAAAGTGTTAGATGACTAACGCCTAAGTTTTGTGCAAGCTGTCGAATTGTTGAGCATGGTTATGATTCAATTAATAAGTTCAGTTGTTCGTTATGAACTGAAGAAGGACACCCGTGACCTTCTTTATCTTCAAGGCTGTCGTTCCCAGTACGAAAATTCTGGAACCACCATTACACAGTACGTTTTTTAACAGCACTCACACCAAAAGCATCGTTCGGTTTACGAGCAATTTCTGCTGCTTCACAGCCCGTTTTTAATTCATATAAAATATTTGCTCTTATTTGCTTCTTTTTCATCTTTAATTCAATAGGTTAATTTGAAGCAAAATTAATAATAAAACTAAAGTCAATGTTACCAAAATACGAACCGAAAACTACACTTTAAAATGATATTAACATGAATAACTTTATTGACAAAAATAAGGTTAGAATTCAGACAACAAAAACCGCAATTATTTTGCTACAAACCTGATATCATATAAATTATATCATTTAAAAACAAACATATTATAACAACAATCTTAAGTTAATCAGTGTTATTACCATGCGATAGATAAAGCAAGTTATTCATAAATGACTAATACGTCTGGAAATATTTTGGAAAAGTCTATATATATAATATAGTAGTTAACGACATATATGAGAATAAATTTAATTTTCGTGAAGAGACGATACATTTTTGTTTTAAAAGAATAGTCGATGAAGATTCGTCACTAGGTCCGAGTTTTATTCGGTGGATATGTGAAAGGTGTTCAGTAAGATTATTTCGTATGACAAGAGACCTTTTTGAAAAAAAAAACATTTATTTAGTCAATGTTGATCACATTCTAAATTTTTACATTTATTTAAATGCACCAGCTTTGATCGATCGTTTATGTTTTTAATGTGTGATATTTTTTAAAAAATTCTCCAACATGTAGGAATGGTTTTCTGTTACACGTTTCACAGAAGCATATATTCGTCTTTCTTCCTCCAGGTAACTCATTCATTATCTTTCACCTGGGCATCATATGCACATATGTATCTATTTGAATTTTCATTTCGGAATAGCATCAATGTTTATGTCCGATTTTAAATCGGCTTCTATTCAGTGACTAACTTTTCAATTTTTTTCCGAAAATGCGATAACAATTTCGCAAAAATGTGTTTTTCCACTCTTTTTAGCATTTTGACATTTTCTTGACTACGTGGACGGTGTATACATTTGTATATATTTTTGTTTTATAACAGAACATTTAAAACAGAACATATAAAAATAATAAAATAAACTATCGTATATTTATTGTAAAATTCCGTTCTTAATTACTTCGATATCTATGGGTCTTCGAATTAAAAATGCTTCTTATACCAAGCACAATATTAGAATGTTGATTGCTTATATCTCGTGTAGCGTCGAGTCTGTTCCTGAATTTTAGTTTGGTTGTTACTTAACATGAGAATCATACTTCGCATTGTTCTACGCTCATATTCATTTCTTTCACAATTCTTCACGGAACACATATTCACTTTCCTCGGAATACCAGTGTTCCGCGAAACACAGTTTAAGAAACGCTGATCTAGAGAGTCTTCATCTATACTATTCAATTTTGAGGGACTTAAATGGACATACACACACACATATATATATATACATGCTTCATACATTTTTTTAAATTCGCATACAATAAAAAGCATACGGAAAATTAAATATATGTTAGCGTTCAATTTATGAAGTCTATTTTATGGTCATTGAAATAAGCTTGTTGTAAATGAAATTTCACAAAAAAATCGGTTTACCGCAAAAATTAAATGTTAATTTTATTATTCTCTCTAGTAATCAAGTGTATATAATATTGAGTATAATCGCTGGTGTAGGTGCATCCTTCTTCAGTTCATAACGACCGACCGAAGGAGTCAGTTGAATCGGAACCACCCACAACAATTCGAAAGCTTCACAAAAGTTTGGCGCTAATCATCGAACAATTCTGGATCACTTAAAACAGTCAGGTGAGAAAAATGTATATGAATTTAAAGGTGATAAACCGGAATTATTTGTCTATCAACCTAACAATAAGAAAAAAATTGGCCACAAAATTAACACGTTCAGTAACGGATATACTTTGAGAAATGATCAGAACTAGAATAAACTTCATTTAACATATTCGATACAGATCGAAGAATTGAAACTGATAGACAAAACATCGGTTAAAATTTATAAAATCCAAAATATTTATAATTACAGACTTATTATTTTAATAAGTTAACAGAATATTATTAAATATATATTTATTTTCATAGAGAATATTCGAATTTATATTTTTGTAATGTATACATCCACATTTCCCTACAATTATCATCACTAGAAATGTTTACTTGATAAATGACACATTAAAAAATGAACAGGACACACTGAATCGTACCTTTTCTAATAATATTTGGCAAAGAGATCAAACAAAAAATAAAATTTAAATACGTCTCGTGAGTGTTTGATACTTATTATTAATCAAATAATGAATACTAAATTTGTAAATAACTATGTAAAAAAAATGTTCTTTTTTAATCATGGAAAATAGTGTCTACATTTTTAATCATGTGTCGATTTTTGCGATTGTGAAATTGAAAGCATTTAATTTAACAGGTGCATAAAAAGTGTTTAAACATGAATTCCACACAAGCAACATCGGCGTCGCCATCGTCGGATCAGATAAGTCTACTGGAGGGGAACGACCAGATCCGAGACGTGAACAACTACACGGCATCGGGCAAAAGAAACAAGTCGCACGGTGTCACTTATCACGATCACGTGATAATGCTGTATCTATGTAAATTTATGACGAAAAAGAACTTCAAATTCAATCTCACGTGCGAAGTGGAAGAAGCGGGGAAATTCGATGACATTGTGATCTTCTACGAGCAAGACGATCGCATTGTGTGCAGAATGGTTCAGGTGAAAAGTAAGGACGACAGCTCTAAGACATTAACGAAGAAAATGCTGTTCGACAAAAATAATCCTTTCGATTTGAGCATGTATTTTCTATCGTACCTAGAGATCATGATCAACCATAAATTCGAGGAGAAATTCAATTGTGACATTGAAGATCTTATTTTACACACGAACGTCGACGTCGACGAAGAGTTAAAAAAAGATTTGGAGATGTACAAGGACGAATTACACGAATCAGAAACCTGTTATCGGGTTAAAACCAACCAGTCTGAATTCGAGAAAAATTCGGCCGAAATATTACTCAAATTCATGGAGGACGAAATTATGGAGAGAGAAAAAGTAATGAAAACAATAGAAAATAAACAAAATAAAAAGACGGCGATGAAACGAGATACCTTATGTTATGAAGAGAACAAATGCATAATGTATTTCAAAAGCCTTACACTGGACGACAGAAAAAAATGCATCGACAAATTTTTGAAAAAAATGAAATTGCACGTGAAACAACCAAATAAAGACGAACTGGCAAACTCGATTCAAGAGGAAATAAATAGTTATTTGGAGAATAAAAGTGTGAGCGATTCGAATCAGTCCGTCGTTCGCACGCTTTTGTACAACAGGGTTTATACATTTCTCAGTGATCCGAAGGTCGCGGTACTGACGGACAAGCAACTGGTGAACTGGATCGAAGAAGCGAGCAGAAGCTCCATGACGAGGTTAGCAGCGTTTCACGACATGAATATGAACCTGTTAACGACTCGAGGATATTCCGTTAGAGAAGGATCGGTCGAGCGACTGAAAACGGCCATCGAACGCAATCATGAGATACTCTTGAATATTGTACCGAACGCTGAAACCATCTTCACTTCAATCAAACTGAATGACATATTCAATGAAAAAAAATACAATCACATCACAGAACAACAATTTTATAATATTTCTAGCTCAATCGAAGACGATATCGAGAATGAAAAAACGCAATACTTAATTATCACGTGTGAAGGTAACATAACGACGAAACTTCTATTCGACATCGAGGATTTATTATATAGAATTCACGACGACATAGATGGCATTTGCATGGACTTGAAGAAAATAATTTTAATTTCGAGGAGTGATGGAAACGATTGGAATGACGTATGTACGACAATAATAGACGAAACAGAATTGAATGAGTTAGAGGGAGACTTTCAAAAACGAATAGAAGGCGAGAACACGATTTTCCTGCAAGATCCAGAAGTGAAGCTGGCGGATATCGACATTGCGAATTTCTCGGGTTTATTAAACAATGACATTCTCAATGATATTGTTGATTCTACAATTGCACTCGGACAACCGATTGACTGGACTATTTCAAACTATATCGAGAGACGAATACCGTCTAAAGTTAGAAAACTTTGTAAGAGACGCTACGCAGATAATGCAGCAAAACATGAAAGTAATATTGCCAGACACTCGCCAAAACAAAAAACATTATGTGATAACTATAATGAAAGATCATATCTCTGACTACAGGGACTTAACACAATCCGTTCAAGTAATTTTTATTGTATTGTAATTGTATTATATAAAATTAATATTAATAAAAGTAATATTTAGATATTTTTTTCTTTTTTTTTGTTATCTTGAACCCTTTTTTTTTGATTCTTAATATAAGGATATTGTTACGGTATCATACGTACTAGAGAGAGATAGAAAGACAACAGACTCTATAGATTTCTGGTTGTTTTGACGGAGTTAGGGGACAGACGAGCCTAGGAAGCGGCAGCAGTGAGAGGGTTAAGTGTCGTGGCTAACAACAGACATTCATCGGGATTCAATAAAGTGGAGTGACTATTTATGTCTGTTGACATGTATAGTCACTACATAGAGTCGGTTGTCTCTCCGTCTTTCTCTCTCTAGTACGTATAATATCGTAACACATATTATTTATTAAATTTGTATCGTCAGTCACCGGGTGACAGGCATGGAGCTTAACGTGTCCAATGACTTAAAATCAATAATTTATATGTGATATTTCACTGATCAAAAACCAGTAGTTTCGTTTTTATTTAAATTGTGAACAAATGAATGCTACTGAAAGGAAACGACTTGTTATGAACGTTTCTCATTGCAATATTAATCGGTGTAAATCATTTGTCTCCTTGTGTATCGTATCATTTATATCACATAGTATCAAATCTGTATCAATAACAGCTTTTGTATTTGTGCATCGCTCTGTATAATATTTAGCATATCATATTGTGTGTATTATATATTTCATCAATTTGCTATAGTGCGTCAAATTTAATTTAAATTAAATAAGTAATTCTAGATACTGCACAATCCGTCTGTTCTATTCAAACATTGTTTTTTTGAAATCATACTTTTATACGAGGGTAAACCCGTTTGCACGCGTCACAAAATCCGTAACGTCTTATCACGTCACGAGATCATAGTCGCCGGAGAAATGGAGATGAAATGCGATGCGAACGTTCGCGGTGGCAGAATTAGTAACTTTTGGCCACCAAAGTACCCGTGTCTCGTATACTACAAACACTTATCATGACTAATATTATTATTATAAGTGAAAATCAGCTTGATTTTACTGTGAACACATGTTCATCGGAATTGTACTGTTCATAGTGTACACTGCATTTACTTTCTGTATGGAAGTTTCCATGAAAACACCACTGTTTTGATGTTTGACAGCTAACCGAGCAAAGTCGCAATACACCGTAACGAGAATTTTCGAAGTGAAACATTTATATCGAGGGTAAACCGGGTTGCGCGCGTCACGAAATCTGCATTTCCTCAACGCGACACGAAATCTAAGTCGTGGCGTGGTAGCTACTGAAGTAAGTGGTGGGTAAAAGTTTAATTTTCTGTGCCACCGACGAATACTGTACCGGCGAATGGTATTTTAACACCCGACGTACGTCTAGTGAGGAGACGTCGCGAGAGGAAAAAAATAATATTTTCATTAAACAGAAAATGGTTCTTCTTAAAAATTAACAATAATATCTTTTTCTTATACCCTCTTATATTCGTATACCCATAGCACAGAAGTTTCACTTCTACCGTGCGGCTTTCCACGGACACAATTTTTTCTATGTTGGTTTATATTTAGTTTCGAATAACGGATACTACTGAACAGGTCGGTCAAAGTAACGTAGGATTATACTAGCATGATATTTAGTTTATTATGACAGCAATGGATGGCGCTAGTTGTTCGATTTACAAGTAATTTTGTATATCGTTTTACTATTGGCAGAGAACATGAACATATAAATGCTCTCTTATTGGTCAAAGAAAAGTTGAATTCTTAGTTAATCGCTGTTCAAAAATTTCATCTGTTTAACATATGTTTATGACCGCATTTAGCGCAGGCGGTCGAAGTAAGAGGAAAATATGAGCATGGTACTAAGTTTTTCGTACTTAAATATGTGGCGTTAGTTGTTCGATTTATAAGTCATTTTATGTATCGTTTTACTACTAGCAGAAAACATGAACGTATAAATGTCTTATTAGTCAAAGAAAAATTGCATTCTCAGCAAAAAGATGCTTAAAATTTCATCTGTTTAATAATATTTATTGTCGCTGTTTGCACACCTTGTGAGAATGAATTTTGCTCGGCGTAGCTGTTATATTTATGATGTCCAGAAGGATAAATTATTTTATTGCCAAAGAACGAAAAGCAGGTGAGTTATATTTTAATTTTAATAATTTTATTGTTAATAGTTATTTATGTGAAATTATATTTGTATTGTGGAGCACGACTATGGCTCAAGCAATGGGAATTGGTAAAGAACATGCTGATGCAGCATCTAAAATGATGATATAGTGCAAACATCTTTTTAAAACATCTGATTTTACCAGTTCTCCACAAAACCGTTTAAATAGATAGTCCGTCTCCTCTTTGTGCTTGGAGAAACAGGCATAGAATGTTTTTTTTTTACTTGTTAACATAATCTTCGTTTGTTAAAAATAAATAAAGTGGTTTATTAGATATGGTTTTGAAAAATAACAATTTTTCAAAATCATACTATGTGAGATACAACGATCCGAAAGTACCGAATTTGTTTTTGGGTAGCGATAAACATTTTTTTTTTCATTTTATTGTTGTGCCAGCGTAAACGCATCAGAGGTGTTGAGTGCGAGGTACGAGGACCTATGACTCATGATGATAACGATGCTCGTTCCGTCGATACGAACAACGTATCGAGGAGAGCGGACGGCACTGTTCGAGCTTTTTGTTTATAGTAACACGGCAGTGATCCAGGGGAGTCGGCTCGGGGCACAAGAGAAGCCCGCTGCCCTCAATCAGCAGCCCGGGCCGCGACCAGTTCTCGTCAGGAACGTGGAGGTGTTCCCATCACAACGCCAGTAGTTTCGGCCGCCTGTAGCGATAAACATTTGTATAATAAGTGCTATTTGAATTTTAGCCGGCGTCTGCAGTGCTCGCATCAACCAGTACGATGGAAACACCGATCGCTCCAACCATTGCAGATGACATCGATCTACCAGTAAACGTGAGTATTGACAATTTTAATATTATTATTTATACTATAATTTACTTTTTAAAATTATATTTTGTCTATTATAATTACTATTTAAATTGTACCCAAAACCTGCAATGTTTCTGTTATTATTTTGAATGGAAACACTGACGGTGTAAGTTAATTTAGTAATTCAAAACAGTACGAAATTATACGACATAACATGTGACGTACGTTTTTGATCACAACTTTGGAGGAGTCATCAGAAATTACCACACTCCATACAAGCTCGATCGAAATGAGCACCAACAAGGAAGAGACGCCTTGTGTAACTATTCCTTCAAAAGAATCTCGTGTAAGTAGTTATTATTCTTTAGCATGATTGATACATCTGACGTTCAAAATCTATTAATTTTATTTATGTTGTAGAAATCACCACTAAAATCTGTTCCAGATGTTGTTCCAGAAAACAAATGCCAAACACGTCAAGTACAGATAAATTTATGAAGATTTTAAAAAGCAAACAAATATAAGTATGTACTCTAAAGCTTTTCGAGCGAAAAATATAAAGACGTTGTCACGAACCAGTGCAGATCACTTGGATCTAGTTTTCAAAGATCTTCCTTCTACAGCCTGAATCTTGCTGGCTTTATAGGTGATATTTTTTTCAAATTCGTAAAAGTTTACATTGTCCTTTATAAATTAACAAACAAACATTTTTATAGCTTCGTGTCGGGGGTGTGGCAGATTCAGGCAGACAGTGACTAGAAGAAGAAGAGTTATTTTGTTTGTCTTTCTCGAAAAGAAGCCCCAAATTTTATCGTTTACTACGGAAATTAATTACTTTAACATCAATCAATTCTTTAAGGACTCTTTTGACATTCATTTTTTTAAAACCAAGCGTGAACGACTGCATCATGTCGTACTTAACAAGCATGGTCAGTAATTTGGAGGACAACGACAATTTCTGCACATTAATGTTTGATGAAATATCAATTCGCGAGGGGTTGTCATATGACCAACATGTTGATACAATTACTGGATATATTGATTCATAATGAAGAAATATACAAATAGCGTTATGGTTTCTATGTTGCAAGGTGTGAAGCGCAGCTGGAAGCAACCAATTGCCTATTACTTTTGTCGCAATTTGACTACAGATCATTTGTCACAAATGATCATTGAAGTGATTCGGTGAATAAAGTCAATTGGACTTCGGCTTGTATGCACAGTTTGTGACATGGGATGCAATAACGCGAAAGCATTAAGTTCATGAAAATCGAAAAAGGAAAACTCCTTTTTTGGTTCCGAAGGTAGAGTAATTTTTACAGTGTTACATTAAAAATTATTTCTTTTGTTTATTTATTACTAGTGTTTAGTTACTTATTATTAGTGTTAATTTTTTTTAAAAAATAATTAAGTTACATAGATAACTGTCTTTTTTGTGAATTTTAAACAGCATCACAATAGCATGACTGCAACAAAAATACGTATATATATATATATATATATATATATATATATATATATATATATATATATTTATATGTATATATATGTATATATATATATATATATATATATATATATATATATATATATATATATATATATTAATCAAACTATGTCTAAAGTAATGCAGTTTCTTTATCAGTTTTTAATTTTGTACTGTTATTATGTATCTGATAATGAATGTGTTGATAAAGAGCTCTCTCAATTGCCCATCATTTTGAGTGGCAATTTCAAATTTTGTTCAGAGGAAGTACAACTTTTGATTAATTTCAGATCACAAATTTAATTTTACAATAAATAATGATCACAATGGATCCACCACTTAATTTGGAAGTATAATTGACGCTGTAATTGTTAGATATTTATATAAATTACTATCAAAAACATTCATTTCATACTTTAGTTAAGAGAAGCAAAATGTCTGTTTTTTTGGAATATGAATATATGGGAAGTTCGTAATAACAAATAAAAATATTCAATAAAATGTTCACACTAATTGCGAATTACCTCACAAACCTAACCTATTTCCTGCCTGGTACGTGTGTAGATTTTGCGTAAGTTTTACTTCTGTAGTGTCAAGTGTACAATACACGATACCTTTTTTTTCTATTGTCAGCACTTTATTTATCTTGTTTGTGCCCTTTCATATTTTTGCTTATTTGTTACAAAAACAATTTTAACAATTTTGTAATGTAAACTCTTTACAATGCAAAAATAAATAAGATACACTTTTGAAATTAATTCTAAAGCCAGGTGTGAACACCTGCCTGTTCTTAACCATCAAAGAACACTCACAAAGCTCTAATCTAACGAACTCAACAATTAAAATTCCCTATATAGAAACTTGTTTGGTATGAATCAAACTTATAATTCACAAATGTGTGAAGAACAAAATAGATTATTTCATTGTAGTAAAAAAATAATTATTCCGATGATTTGAAGCTAATTACCAATATACTACAAGCAATTACTTTATTATTTTGGATAAAGTTAAAATTCACAAAATGTATGTAAGAAATGAATTCTTCTTGATGACAATCTCAGTTTTAAATTATCACGAAACATTATAAATCAATACTTCAAATGTGTAATTAAAGATTAACTAAAAAAAATGTGGGTGTGTGAGGCCACGCGCTGTTGAAGTGAAACTTCTGAGCTGTAAATATAGAGTAATATATTTTTTAAATATTTCTTTCTGATTTTTCCTTTTTTAGCCGATCACAAATAAAGCACACAAAACCAAATTGGTTGTTTATAAATTGTTTTCCAAATATTAGATGGTCACTTTTATGTGACTGCAAATTTGTATATGATAACCTATGATTTAAATTTATATCAGTGAAGCTAGTTGGATTAGGTATTGGACTCGTTGATGGTTCATTGATGGTCGACGGTGGATGAAGGAGAATTCACTAATTGAGTGACAGTGTGCGAGATGTTAGAAATTGCCTTCTTTTTCGCTTTTCACTCGCACGTACGTTCCGATCTACATTTTTAAATGTTTAATTCAATTGTTGGTGGTTCGTTTAACTGTTTCCTTTTATACGACGCTTTCATTCGTTCAGCTCCTAATTTCAGGATATTTAATTACAAAATACTTCTGATACCACAATTATTTGATTTCAAAAAATTTTACACGTATAAACTCTGTGAACGGCAACGTGTGGCGCCAATTATCGACTTCGGTAGAATTGTTGGCTTCCGTTGTCTCATAACAATTATATTGTCAAAGTGTATAAATATGTTTTCTTGTAGAGCAAAGTAATTTCGTTGGATGTAAACTTTTTTCTTGAAAAAGTAAGCTGTAATTTATTTTATATTTCATAAAAATTTTCTCAGTCAAGTACTAAATTACCATGAAAATACCAATGTTTCGATATTTGACAACTGTCAAATATCAAATGTATGTAAAATGCATGTATGTAATCAAGTATGTATGCGTGTATGTAAATGTATGTATGTATATCAAATGTATGTATGTAAACATTAAATGTCAAATGTATTTCGACTCTGCTTGGTTAACCAACCAAGCAGAGTCGAAATACACAGTAACAAGAATTTTTTAAGCAACTTACTTCCTCGATTGGAAAAATTTTATTTCGCGCACTCTGTGCCACTTTTGTGTCGAGCGAACAAAGGAAACTTATATATTTTTTCCCCATTAAATTCTATTATACTAGGAAACAGTACTCTGTTTATATATATGTAGTATGAAATATAAATTGTATGGTGTGGGTGTTGCATCATCATAATTTAAAAACAATATATTGCTTAAATATATAAAACCGTACACACCGTACTACACTGCACTGACGTTACACATTACATATGCGTACCACCACTCCATTTTCTTCATAACATTTTGTTTCGCAACGTTTTAGTTCATACCGTTGGTATGGTTACACTAAACTTCGATCACAGCACTTCCGTTCAACAACAATTCGATGTATGCCCACGGTCCTCAAAGAAGTTTAACTTCATAAACGTAAATCGTCAATCGAATTTTCCGAATGGTGCCGAGACAAATGTGATATTTCGAAAGTTGAAATTTATAAATACATAAAGAACATGTTAGTTAATTATTTTACAATATAAAATTAAACATTCCATAGACCTGAAGCTGATCAATGAAAAATGAAAACAATGATAAACTAAAAATGTAAATTTTTAAGCGACCGTTATAAATGATATCAAGAATAAATATGACATCGATGAAAGTTAATATAAATAAAGACTATATTTATCTTTTTAATGAGAACGTGAAAAATATAAAAATCCTCTCAACTAATTAATAGAAAGTGCAAGAAATGATAATTTAAAAAAAAATAAATCCTTAATCAAATATTCTAATCGATGTCAAAGATCGATTCGATGTTTATTTATATTTATAATATATGTAAGTAATGAATTAGTCAATTAATTATCGAAAAAGACTTTATTATAATTAATACAATGTACAAAGAATGATAAACAAAAAAAATGTTTGTGTGAGGCCACGCGTGATTGAAGTAAACTTTCGAGTTGTAAATAGAATATTTTTTTTAAGAATAATATGTGCGAAAGTGATGCTACTATAATATAATTGGTCAAATTCGTTTAATTCACTGCTAGTCTCCTCTGACAATAAATCGATTTTTTTTAAACTGTTTCGAAATCCTCTAATATTCCTTCTATTTTATTTAACCGTAACTTAAGTAGAAACATCGAAGGCGTAGTGCGGGGCGACGAGTGGTCTGTGATCCGGAGTACCTACCACAAAAACTGAGTCAGTAAGAGGTTTGCCTTCACCGGCCCAAACTACAGGTGTGTGTGCATTAAGACAGTACACAGAGAACCACCTCAGACTGCAGTGGAGGTACACACCGACGCCGCGCTTCACTGTAGCGTCCATTTTTTCCTATTATTATTATTCTCATTACTGTTACATTGTTTAAATAAATTTATTATCTGTTCAACCCGCATTTCCTTTATCCGTGTACAATCAGTGATCCGCTGAATAGGACCACAGTAAAAGCGCGAAATATATATATATATATATATATATATATATATATATATATATATGTTTACATGAATATTTATGATTTTAATTAATTATATACATAGTTTTAAAAATAACTAGTTATATGTAAACTAACGCACGAATGATCGATAACATACGAGCATTAGAGCTTTTTATCTAACTAAAGTAGAACCTGTACTTGTACGAAACGTAAGCAAGAAAATAGTATCTATCGTTAAATACATCTAACGTTTTAATAATATTATCGATAGATGGTACAAATATCGAGCACTGAGGTATTTAAGAACACGCACCGTTCGAAAAATAGTTTTACCGGGACCTTCGCCTCCCTACGATCGACGTGTTTGTCCACCGACAAGCTAGCCGGTTGTACGGGCGGGCGAGGTCCAGCGACAACGCCTTAGTCCGTGGACTGGGAACGAACGACCCGTCGCCGAGCACTGCATCTATCAGCGGCCGAGCCTGCTGGTGGCGCAGCGCGAGGCGGCCGACGGTCACTGACCTGGCGCCAGCCTTCATCAGTGGCCAGTAAGAGGTCGGCCTTCACTGGTCGACCTGGAGCTTCGCTGGCCCACTAGCACGAGGCGACCCCCTGTAGGGGGTCCGAAATGCTCAACACACACGAGAGTTCCAATACCAAGCAACGCACCAGAAATATCAGCTACACGAGTCGTAAGCGCATTCGCTTGGCACTCACGTCAGCAAGGGCCCCTCAGGCCCACGCTACAGCAAGTCGCGAAAAATAGTTTTATTATGAAAATGGCTTTTCGAGAGTTCTCGTCCGTTAATATAATTCTTGAATAATCTTACTAAAACAACACTGGTCGTATTGAAAGTTAAACGAAATGTAACAAGATTGTTATGTATCTATCCACACAACTGTACTTATTCGTATATAAAGTATCATATTCCTGTCGTTATCTGAGTTATGTATCCGCCCTAACTAAAGTACTCGTCACATTCCTGTCGTGGTATTCTTTACTCTTCATTTTCTACATACGGGGTTCAGATTTACATATTTCTATGAATTCATTAATAGTTTCACGTTGCGCTTGAGTCGACATGTACATTTACAAAGTGCGAACGAGTTCGTAATCAAATCAATCAAATCAAATCAAATAAACATTCATTGAGGACAATCATTTACAAACTGTTTACAAATTGTAATGCGTTTGTGTGGTGTAGCGCTGTTGTGTGTGTGATTCCTGCGCCGTGGCGCTAATCGCTTGCGATCGGGGTTTGTGTGTCGTGATGTTGCAATTTTTATTGTTGTTTCTGCATATTCATGTCAAACCGGGAAGTCCTTAATTTTAAAAACTTTCATCTAACTTACATGCTAACTTACGTACTATCTTGTGGACTAAACTGAATTAATTAATCAATTTTGTGATTTACACGTGTCCTTTCACTGTTCATTGTTTTTCGTTTTTTGCACGTGTACTATCACTAATGCACTTATCTGAAAGAGAAAAAATGACCTCGCGTCTTTTATCGCACTCTGCGTACTTTTCACACCGTTACACGGCACTGCACTTGCAATGAGTTCAGAAAAGAAATGCCGCGTATAAAAAATTAGCAGAAAAACTAAATGAAATCGATTTAGATGCCGTTGTTAAAAAAATTAATAATTTGAGAAGTAATGTCAGAAAAGAAAGAAAAAAGTATGAAATGTCAGTATGATGTTTACACCACTCAGCACGTTTATTTTACTAATAGAGGTTCTCCTAGCTATAGTAGATGCAAAGTATCAATTTATTTTTGCAGATTTTAGTACTGTCATGTACCTATTAAAGTACATGTTAATTATTTCATTCGGGTGCTAATATGCCTAGGTTACCTTTATATTAAATAGAAATTTGAAATACAACCATTTTAAATGTTTCATTTCAATAAAAAACATCATTACTTATAACTGTGATTCACCTACCCGAGTAACGAGAAATATCTTATCATTTACGAAGGGTCGCGTAAGTACCCGCTCTATAAATCGATATTTTATTTTATTTTATTTATGTTTATTCTTATTGTATCTTTCTGAGAACAGAGGACATATCATTTCAATTTTCAGTTATAAAGAGGTCTGCTCCTACACCCATACGCATGTTTTATTTTAATTACCAAGGGGAGGAAACCAAAAATATATTAGACAGTAGGAAAGTAATTGCGGTTTTGTATATCAATTTTAAGGTCATAAACTGCAAATATTTTTCTACCGACCTAATATAAAAGCCTCTGTTCTTTAATACAAACTATTCATTTTTATTCGACGACAGTGATATTAGTGAACTACAATAGTGAAACGTATAGGAAATAAAATCAAAAGAAAGTTACGTGTTGAAATATTATTTACACTCGCACCGCCGCAAGATTTTCATCCTGACACAGTTTACGTCTCGTTCCTTTGTATATCGATAAAACGAAGTGATGTCAGAGTCCTGAAAACAACATCATTCGCCAGCATCATAAAAACTTCAATTTCAGAACTTCAGACGGAGATGTTTTCTAAAAAACTACAGAACAGGGAGTAACAAAGTTCAAATACGGAAAACGTCACACGGAGTTCTAGAAATTTGCCTTATGTATTTGCGGTCGATGATGTGTTCTCATTACGCAGTGATATGATAAAACCTTTTCTGCAAGCAGATTTGAATTCGCAAGATAAAAAAAAATATTACAGATTTTCTCGAGCAAGACGCATTGTAGAAAATTGTTTTGGAATTTTTGACGGTCGTGATATTCTTCATTCTTTACTTGCCACAGACATAGTTCAGATGTATATATCTCTATGAATTCTTCAGCAGTTTTTCCATTACCGGTTTTTTGAAAATGTTTCCCGGTCAGAACAGACAAAGAAAAAGAATAAAAATTGCAAGAACCGACTGGCACACACGCTCCGGTTTACTGTATGGTAGGTCACGTGTACAGGTCGTAATAACTGCGCAGTTTGTCACACACACGTTCCGGTTTGCCTGTGGAGAGGTCCACCTGTTTAGGCAAATCTGTCAGGTCTGCCGTAACGTGTGTGGCCAGCTTAACGCAGCACGTACCATAGGTAGTTGTAGAGGATTTTCCGAATAGAAAATCCAAACGATCGGTATCGAACGTGAACGCGAAAACATCCGCTCGAAACGTAACGTACAGAAATCGAACGATATCGACAGGTCAGACGACGCGAATACTCTTCGTTCCGACGTGACCGAAGACGATTCGTGTCGCCTAGAAAAAGACGACGACGTCGACGAACACGAACACGACGTACGAAAACGGCATTTTCGTTAGACGACCGAATGAAGAATACAGTCGCACGTGTGTCTGATGATTCTAAAGTTCGATTGTTTAAAGTTGTATATCAGATGGCACGACAGAGCATAATATTTGGTTCGAAAATGCAGAAAACAAAATTTGAAGTCAGCGAAGACAGGTAAATGGCGGGAAGTCGACGATGATGATTCGAAATATGAAGCGTTGAAAGTTTAAGCAAGCGACTGGTTGTTGCTCCACAATTAATTTCATAGTATTGAAAAGACTCATTCGATGCACACTCAAATTATAGACCTGCATTTTAGCTGTCTAATAAAATCGTCGTCCAAAGTACCGCTAACTGTCTAACCATCATTCTGATGACTCATAATCCTCTATTTTCTCAAGTCCTGTTCTTCCTATCGATTAGGATTATTTAGCGTGCGGTTCAATTTTTGTTTTTCCAAAATTAGTTACTTATTTGTGGTTTAAGGGTAAGTTGACGTCCAAAGTCAAGAGGTGACTTTATAACTTTATATATTTTTTACATTCAAATAATGTACGTGTAAAAAAGTATGGAGAATTTATTCAACAAACATAAACTCGCAATCAACGTGCAATGTAAACGATCCATCTGCGTTATTATGTGCACGCCGAATGGAAGAAAAAAAAACGATCGTGCGATTCTGCACCGATCGCACTCACCTATGTCCGTAGGTCGACACGAAGTAGAGGTAACAGTGAACACGATTGTCCTGTATGTTTCTCCTGCTGAGATCGGTGTCGCCGACGACTACATACATGAAGTCGAAGCCACGCTTCACAGACTTGCGGTGCAATTGTTCCGACAGTGTCGCAAAGTCGATATAGTCTCTCTCTCTCTCTCTCTCTCTCCCTCCCTTTGTCTGTCTGAAACAAACCGATAACGTTTAGTCATTGCGAACGCGAACGTACAGGTCGTAAATACGGACTGATACCGTGGATTTTTTTTAACCGGAACGTCCGTCACCGACACGGACGTGATATAAGATCTGACAGTAACAACGTGGCAGAAATTTGACAGTGACATACGAGCCGTTTTTTTTTCCAAAATGGTATAAGTTCATTTACTATTATATTGAGATATTTAAGGGCTTGAGTTGGAACTACAGTCTAACATACGGGTCTGGCAACGAATATCAATTTCAGTAGCGAAAAGGTATCACTGGTTGATCGAACTTTTAATAACAATTTCCGCCACTACGCGTTACCACCCGTAAAGGGGCACACTTCTACCTAACCATACCTTACTTACCACCGCTCTCGTGATAATAGCATAATTATAATAATAGCGTTTTCTACTAATCGAATTTTCATGGAAGTTGAGTATTAAAAGATATTACAATGTCATAGAATATTAAAAGATGATAAATGTTGCGCACGTGCACACAATTAACACTTTTGTTTTATAGTACATATTTAAAATTCGCGCTGTACTGCGAAATAGAAGAGAGGGAGTGTATACTTTTACGAGTGGTGTCGTGTGTTGGCGAAGATTGTTCTTAAAATTTTTTACCAACAAACGGTACCGTTTTCAATACCGTTTTTGCCAGACCTGTATGTAAGACCGTGATTTAAACTAACTAAGCGATATTGCAAATGTTAATAAGTTCGTCTAATATTTCTAAAATTATAAACATGTTCAATTTTATTCTGTGATAATAATCAATAATATTGTTAAAGAAAAACAAGGTTTATTTTTGCTATAAATGTACTTGTACCACTTTCAATAATAATAGATTTGAGAAACATGAATAACTCTAATTTCAGAGTAATATTTTAATTGAAATAGACTTTTTTGAAATGTAGTGTTTATAATAAAAATAATGACAACTAAAATGATGATATATAAGTAAACGTAAAATTGACTTTATTGAGAATTATTTTCCAGCGTATTATAAAAGAATTTATAATGAAACGACTATAAAAAGTTAAACTTTTTCGTTTAGATAAATAATTATAACTTTATTGGTATTTCATTCTTAATTTGTCATTTGTACTTAACATCCGGAAATATTCGTGATGAACAGGAAGTATGTAAGGCAGCAAACTAATAATCTCATTATATTTATCGCTTGTTATCTTTTTTTCTTAGCGTCGTTTCCACGACTCCAAAATCTATGTTGTTTGGAAGAAACGAATGACCTGACAGCAGAAATTTATGATCAATAACATTTATGTTATTGTCAACGGACTGAAAAATGTCTAACGGCGCATATATATATATATATATATATATATATATATATATATATATATATATATATATATGTATATGAGCCGTTGAAAAAATAGATATATGAATTTGTATTCGAAATTATTTATTATTAGACTTTTTAATCTTAACTATTATAATTATTAAAATTTTATGTAAATTAATAACGATAAACTTGTTTCAAATTTGAATAGAAAATCCCGTTAAAAACCGATGTTCCAAAAATCAAAAATAACTGCGCCAATGACAGAACTTGTATTTTAGAACAAATGTATAAGTACGTTCAGCTTTTAAAACCTAGAATGAAAACATCAATCAAATATCTTTTTCTGTATCTCACGTGCTCTCAAAATATTTTTTTTTATGATAAGATAGAGATTTAATATTTGGTTGATAGTCAATTTTCGCTTTCTGTCTTAAGTAAACAATTCATGCCTGCAGTACTAAATATTTAATTTTTTCGTTTATAAAAAAAATTACATCTATATTACATTAAAAAATAAAATTCTACTCAACAATGAAAACTTATTAAACTGTCCTCTACAATTACTTACATATATATATATATATATATATATATATATATATATATATATATATATATATATATATACATATATGTATATATATATTTGATCAGTGCAAAAGCTCGTATACGATTTGAAATTGAAACTCAGGTGAATATTTTTCGAAGAAAACACTTTTATCAATCAAGTATGTATTCACGACCGTTTTCTCCAATCATTTTCCAACGCTCATTCAACTGCTGAATTCCTTGTTCGTAAAATCTGCGCGGCTTTTCGGCAAAAAATGCTGTGAGGTAATTTTTGACTGCCTTCCGCGGTGTCAAAATTTTTACCGTTTAAACTGTTCTGTAGTGGCCGGAACAAATGATAATCCGAAGGTGCAATGTCCGGAAGAGACGGTGGATGCGTCATGACTTCCAATTTCAACAGCTTCAGTTTTTGCATTCAGTTTTGTTTTATGTGGTTTTGCGTTGTCGTGTTAGAAGATGACCCCCTTGCGATTGGCCAAAATAGAACGCTTATCTTTAACTGCTGTGTTCAGTTTGGTCAGTTGTTGACAGTACTTTTCCGTAGTAATCGTTTCATCCCGTGGGAACTGCTCAAAATAAACAACATTTTTGCAATCCCACCAAACACACAGCAACACCTTCATCGGATGCAAACCAGCTTTGGAAATTGGTTTTAACTTTTCATTCACTTGTTTTCACGTTCGTCTGCAACAGACGTTGTTGTACAGAATCCATTTCTCATCGCCAGTCACCAACCAATCCAAAAAGGCTCTCCATTAAGGTGTCCGAGGAAAGAAACTGACGAAGAGATACGATCAAAATAGTTTTTTTTTCAATCAACGTGAACTCCAGCTTCTTTAAATATCGAAATGCTGTCGATATATCAATATTGAGTGCCTCGGAAACCTTTTTTGTTGAAATTCGTGAGTTGTTGCCAACTATAGCCGGGTTTACCCGTCCAGAGCGGGGTCGACCTTCGAGGTTAAAATCACCAAGTCGAAATTAAGCAAACCATTTAATTAC
>CM068324.1:2502698-2517698 GCA_034766995.1 Acanthacorydalis orientalis
TTTTATTTATTTCCGTCGTATATATGTTTCTAGGATGAAAATCACGCGCTTTTTTAATACTAAATTGAGCCGTCTTTGGCGGCAATCAAAGTTTCGATTCGTCCTGTCATGCTGTTAATGAATGCGTGTACATTGTTTCTTACATTCGTCGATGATGATCATAGATATGTATATTTTTTCTAGTACCTAGGTTTTGTTGTTAATGACTTCTTTTACCTTTTCTTTCCTCATCAGCTCTCATACTTTTTACATTCGGTTCATATCTGGTGAATATCTCGAGTAAGGCAACTGTGGGATATTTTCTTCGTTCAAATGGCTTTTACTGATCGGGCATTGTGGCATTGAGCTCCGTCCAGCATAAAAACAAAGACGTCTCTATTTGGAATACGTTCTTTAAGTTGAGAAAACTGCCGCTTGCTCAACATCCCTTTGCACTGGTCTTGTCGCAATGTACCATGAATCATGCACAGACGCCCAGTTCCATTGCCATTCTTAACCGACCAACGTATGACTTCAGTTAGATGTCTTACAGTCTGTACCATACAATCTGAATGGTACTTTTCACCAGGTCAGCAATGCACAAACTGATATTTGTTCGTCAAGATTTCGAATGAGCTCTTATCATTGAAACAAACATTAAATGAAACTAAAAATGCCCAATCATTGGGTTTTAAACTTAAAACAGGCATTTTATTATAAGGAAAATGCATTAAAAAATATTCACCGATTTACAGAAATATAATTTTCGATTCTTATGATCTCCTGTACATTCGAGACGTTTCGTTTACATAGTATCCATAAACTTTGGCTTCCGAGCGGGTCTGTGTGCTTTGAAGTTCGTTTTAGAAAATTTACGCCTCAAACTTCGTCCGTGTACAGATATGTCAGTGATTTCAAGTTAACATTTAATTTATTTCGTGGTGAAAAAGTGATTTTCCACGCAAATCTTCTTCAAGCATGGTTCTGACCTTCAATTAAATATCGTTTCTCTGTCACACATTTTCTTCATTTGAAAAGCTAATTGCTGGTCTGTATTAATTTTCTTTTTTATTCGCCACGCAGAAGATTCCGATTTATTCAATTTTCGATCAATTACTCGATTTGAATAAGTTCTCGTGTCAGACGCTTTAATTTCTATCTTTTCGATGCCGTCGAATCACTCGTTTTATCTTTAATTTTTATAAATCATATTAGTATTTTTTTTACGAGAATGTACAGTCTGTAGAAAAGAAATTTATAATGTAAACTGTCAATGTATTAGTAAACATAAAAAAAGTAAATTTCAATAACAAATATTTAAACACGTCTGTACTTGATATTTATTAAGAAACGAACTAATGCATGTTCATACATATTGAATGTTTCCGTAACGGCCATGTGAAGTGAAACAAGTCGTAAAGAACGCTTGAATTCCACAGAACTGTTCAAGTAGTCGGTATATATCTCGCTTTTAAAAATTCAGGTTTTCAATTTTTCTGATCGTTAAACTTACTTTTTCACGTTTTTCATATGGAAAAGAATAGAAAAACAACAACCACTTATATGAAAAACACACATGTTGCATTCAAAAAAGTGAACCTAAATACATGTAGTGACTTTCAATTTTCTAGATCACTTGATTAGGCATTTGTGGCATTCAAAATACATTTAAATGATATAAACTAGCCACGTATATATATAAATTGTTACCGTGCGTGGAGACAAATGCATTCATACTGATACAAAAATAGACTATCACTTGTTTTGAAACGATAACAAATAATAACGACGTTGCATAATGCCTCTATACGAAACAGTGGTTCACCACAGATTTTCCCCCACACACTACGTCCCTTGCTTTATTGTAATTTACCTTATACTGTCAATGTTTATCAAAAACAACAGTGCGTTTCACGGCAGCACATGGACGGTGAATCTAAACGATCGGCTTTAGGCCTCGTCTAATTATATATATATATATATATATATATATATATATATATATATAAACATACAAACAGTACATACAAACAGCATCAATAGCTTTTGAATAGAAATCTTCGAAACTAAATTGAAATTATTTTTAATATAATAAATAATAAATTATAAAGCTTCATAATTTTTTCATTCAAATGAGAAACAAACATACAGTATGGGATTAAACAAAACAAAAATGTGTGTGTGTGCGTGAGGCCACGCGCAGTTAAAGTGTTACTTCCGAACTGTAAATATAAAATAGTTTATTTTTTTAATATCTTTTTCCTGGTAAACTCTATTTTATTACGAACAGTACTCTATTTATAAATTAGTATAAAATATAAATGTTATGCTGTGGCTTCTGCATCATCATCAGAGCAATCACACATTCACATCACATTCAATCAGAACATTCACGGGAACACTTATTATTTATTCCAAAATTCCATACTGCCCATGCAATGGCTACACGCTGTCAAATTATTTATTTCTATACACGGAAAAGCCATGCGAAGAACTTCTGCTTGTTTCGATAGTACATTTTTTAAATTATTTTGAAATTATTAGATGGCCACCTTTATGTAATTGCAAATTTTTATATGGTAACCTATGATTTAAATTTATATCAGTGAAGCTAGTTGGATTAGGTATTGCACTCGTTAGTGGTTCATTATTGCTCAACGGTGGAGGTTAATTTACTAATTGAGTGACAGTGTGCGAGATATTAGAAAGTTTCTTCTTTTTCGTTCTCCACTTGAGCATACGTTCCAGTCTACATTTTTAAATTTTAATTTTACTTGTGGGTGGTTCGATTAACTGCTTCCTTTTATGTGACGCTTTCATTCGTTCAACTCCTAATTTCAGGATATTTAATTACAAAATACTTTCGCTACCACAATTATTTGATTCCAAAAAAATTTACAAGTATAGGCTGTGTGAATGGCAAAGTGTGGCTATCGACTCCGGTAGAAATGTTTGCCTCCGTTGTCTCATAACTATTGTATCGTCAAAGTATATAAATATGTTTTCTTATAAATTAAAGTTATTTCGTTGGGTGCAAACTTTTTTCGTGAAAAAGTGAACTGCAATATATTTTATATTTAATAAAAAATTTCTCAATCAAATACTAAGTCACCATGAAAATACCAATGTTTAGACGTTTGACACCTGACCAAGCAAAGTCGAAATATACCGTAACAAGAATTTTTTAAGCAACTTACTTCCTCAACTGGACGAATTTTACTTCGCGAACTATGTGCCAGCTTTGTGTCCAGCGAACAAAGAAACACATATTTATATATTTTTTCCCCATTAAATTGTATTATACTAGGAAACAGTACTCTGTTTATATATTTAGTATGAAATATAAATTGTATGGTGTGGGTGTTGCATCATCATAATTTAAAAACAATATATTGCTTAAATATATAAAACCGTACACACCGTCCTACACTGATTGACGTTACACATTACTTATGCGTACCACCACTCCATTTTCTTCATAACATTTTGTTTTACAGCGTTTTTATCCGTACATTTGACATGGTTGCACTAAACGTTACACAGCGATTTGACTTGTGCTTATTGTCCATAAAGAAGTTTAACTTCTAAAATTGCAGTCACATACATGTGCCTATCTCATAGTTGAAAAACAAATTCTAAACAATTAATTTGATTATGCGTGCTTCATTCGTGATCCGGTAATGATGTAAAAATGATTTAAAAAATCTATTACCGAAACAAGAAAAAATTTTTCGCATGGCTTTTTCGGGTATAGAAATAAACAATTTGACAGCGTGTAGCTGTTGCAGGTTATCACTGAGTAGGAATACTATTCCCAAATTAGCCAAACTGGATGGCTTTGCGTATCCGAACATTTATTCCGTCTCATTTGTCTCAACTCTATATTGTCTCAGAATGACTTATTTCTCCGCAAATTCCATTTATGTAAATTCGGCGTTTACGACACATTCATAAGCAATATGAGATTTCAGGACAAATAATAAATGGTTGGTCCCGTGGATGTTCTGATTGAATGTGATGTTGATGTGCGATTGCTGTGATGATGATGCAGAACCCACAGTATAACATTTATATTTATAGTAAATATATAAATAGAGCGTTGTTTCTTGGTAAAATAGAGTTTACCAGGAAAGAAAAATTTAAAAAAATAATTATTCTAAATTTACAGCTCTAAAGTTTCAGTTCAGCCGCGCGTAGCTCCACATATTTTTTCCTCATGCTTCTTCATTCACGGCACAGCGTTTATCATTTATTATCATTTTTTTCAAACGCCCAGTTACTTCTCTAATACATTTATAGGTTTTACCTTCCGAAATTAAATTTCCTAACAGTAAACATTGCCCCTCGCTACAATGATTTGCACGATCTATTTTAACTAATTAAAATTAATAAGCTACTTATAATTTTTTATTTAATAATCTTAGCTTTAATTACAATTGTGTTGACTTCGATGCACTACTAGTGAATAAAGTTTAGTACGCTATACTGTGTTAATTATTGATTATTGTACTATTAATTATTAGAGATTGTTGACATTTATTATTATTATCGATTGTTAAATATTATATATATATATATATATATATATATATATATAAACAACTTATAAATAACAATAAATACCGAACGTACATTTCGAGACCGAGCAAGCGAGTCTAGGAAAGCGCTAATTGGCCGGCGTCGCTAGTGCTTTCCCCGTTCTCGAGAGGATATAAGCCGGAGAATTGGCAACCTGAGGCCTTTATATATAACGCGTAGGGGATGGGTGATCTTATATCAAACGCAAGATCGTCTAGGTTTTTTGAAATTTTTCCTAGAAATTAAAGTCAAGGCATGATAAAAACACAGTAAGACGCTAACAAATACAGGTTATAGTCTAGGATAAAGAAATTTACTCCCCAGGCACTACTAATCACATAATAATTAATGGAGCACTCAGCCAATGTCAGCACAAAGAATCCTAAGTAAAAAAAAGCCTTTGTGTAAAAATTCTCCCTTAGTCCCCATAGCCGAGATCAGTCTAGCATCCATCTTCATTAACGCAAAGTTGGAAATATTTTTTTATTGATCGGAGTCAGATAATTAACCACAGTTACGTCATGACTGTAACTATTTCCACACCATACCATTGGTGTTCTGACAACAATAATTCAAAAAAAAATTTACGACCATTCATTAAGAAATCTCTCTAAAAAATGAAATTATTTTGAATACTTAATATCTATGTTCTTTACAAAAACGGTGATTTCCTTTTATTCGAAGTGTAATTTCTAAAGAAATATCTATATAATGAATCGTAAGAAAATATTTGACATTACATGTCATCAGAATGCGACAACAAATTAAATAGTACTTTATAGGCTTCGTAAAATACTAAGAGTGATGTTGTTTTTTTTTTTTTTGAAGAGAGCTGTTCATATGCATATAAAAGCACGAGTCGAATGAGAACATTAGTTGTTATTTGTCGATCGTGTGTTGCGATGAAGTGTCATACATTTTTACAATTTCTCAATACAATCTCCACCACTCTCGCTGCAAAATCATTCAGCCGCTTATTGATTTATTTAAATTATATTACATTGAATAATAATTTATCGAATTTTTAGATGAGATGTCAAATGCAAATAAGTGTCCAGAAGAATACCAAAAGAAGATATTGAATGCGCTTAAGAAGAAAAACTACAAGCAATTCAAGGTTCTGCTCATCAGTAACAAGATCGACATCGATTACATCTATCCGGAATTAGAGCATACGTGTCTGAGTTACGCAATAACGCAGAAATGCGGTTTAAATTTCGTCGATTCTTTACTTCAAACCGGCGCCGATTGCAATAAACAAGTCAATGAAGTCACGCCGCTATTTCTGGCTATAAAATACAAACAATCAGAGATCGTCGATCTTCTGCTATACGAAAAAAATATTATAATCGGCAAGTCGAAAAATAAAGCAATGTTTGAAAACTGTGACACTCCGCTCACTTTTCTAGTAAGAGAGGCGATACGAAATCAAGAAAAAACAAACGAAGAGAAGGAAAAACACAACTTTTACATTGAATGTGCGAAGATGCTTTTACAGAACAACGAGAATCCGAACATCGGCAAAACCAAGGACAATACGGCCATTGCGGTCGCTGTTGAAGAGAAGCACAGCGAACTCGTTTCAACGATTTTAAAAAATTCGCAACACAACGTCGAAATCGACAGATACATATGCAGGTCCGGTAGAACGATGCGCGATGAAATCAATGCACTGACATTGGACACGCCCAAACTGCCGGAGAGAATAGTGGAACCACTAAATATCCGTGAATTATTCAATCAGATCAAAGCGAAGAACGTGCAATTATTCAAAGAATATCTGAATAAGCTCAGCGAGGCCGAAAAACAAAAGTTAGATTCTAAATTATATTCGCTGTTGCATAAAGCCATCAATGAGGAATTAGAAGAAATCGTCAATGAATTACTTACATTCAAAGAAGTCAATTCTTTACTTTTGGACAATAACAAGGCACTGATACAGTTAGCGTGTTCGAAAAGTAACGAAAGAATACTGGCCGCTCTACTGTTAAACATCGAAGTAACTGAAAAGGATTTACATGACGTAACGTTGCATTTCATAAAGAAAAACTTCGAAGGGGGCGAGAGAATTAAAGCGTGCGTGACACTATTGGTGAACGATAAGAAAATGCAAATAAATCGTCAAGATAAACTAGGAAACACGATACTGTATTACGCTACAAAGAGTATGGATGAGGAGTTGATAAACATGTGTCTGAACCGCGGCGCATCTGTGTCGCTGAAGAACAAAATGAATGAATTCTCGCTAATGAAAATCAATCCTAAACTCTTCGAGAATTATTTGGACTCGTGCGTGACTATAATCAAGCAACGAGGCCAAGAAGTGATCGAAATGAACTTCAGTTCGTTGGAACCGTGCAAGACTGACGACGTGAAGCATGAAATGGACCTGTTTCGATATATGGAGAGCGACGAAAACTATAAACATTTACTTAAACATCCGATCATCGAAACATTCATCGCCGTGAAATGCCACCGCATGAGACGTATTTTCTTGATTCATTTCTTATTCTATCTGTTTTTTTTCGTCGTTCTCTTGGGGTACTCTGTTATTTTGATGTGCGTGAACGAACACAGCATCGCAATGCAGAATCTGAGAAAATTCATTTATTGTATTTTAATAATATTTTGTGTGTTACTGTTCATTCTAGAGTTCAGTCAGATACTAAATCCCAAACGTTATATCAAACAATTCGAAAATATACTGGACATTGCAATTTTCGTGCAATGTGTCCTCATCATTTTGGATATATACAGTCTTGAAAACCTGGCAATCGTTAACATATTGAGCGTGATACGCTTAACGTTCCACCTGGCAAACTTTAAACAGTTATCGACGTATATTGCTATGGTGAAAAAGGTCTCGTGGTCTTTCTTAAAATATATTTTGTGGTGCTCTTTACTGTTGCTTGTGTTCTCGTGGAGTTTCTTCATTGTCTTCAATAACAACGACGGCACGTCTGTTGACAATTACAACAACTGCACGCTTGCCAAAAACAATTTCGACACCTTTCACGGTTCGTTTTTCACATCGTTCGTGATGTTAGCAGGAGAATACAATACGAACGAAATGTGTTTCCCGTCGAACACCAGTTACGTTATCGTTATCCTCTTCATCTTCCTTATCTCTATAGTTCTGTTCAATCTACTGAACGGTCTGGCAGTCAGTGACATACAGAGGATCAAAAGTGATGCTGAACTGTACGCACTGAAATCGTTAATCAATGAGATCTTTCATCAACACAACTATTTCTTTCATCAACAGAACTATTTCTTTCTGCAAAAAGTGTTCAAAATTATGCATATTAAAGATACTTTCAATAAAAAGTGGATTCATTTTTTAAATTACTTTTATGTTTTTCCCGATAATTTGACCGATTATAAAATGTATATCCTGTACAATGTGAATAAAAAAATAATGATGGATCTCAAGTATCCGGACAAAGACAATATTAATCTGTCTGGAGAACTGACACAATCAATAATGAATATTGCAAGAAAAAATTAAAAAGTACAATGATCCGCTTTTGCTACATCACTATGATTTTTTTTCTTTGCGTTTCTTTATCACTATCTTCTCTTTTTCTCTTATCAAATTTATGAATCGATCATCAGTTTTCAATCGTATTCAAATCACACACAAATCATATTCCACATGGCTGACTGATGTTTTCGTTTTAATCCTAATATAATTTGACATTTTAAAAAAATGTACAAAAACATATTCTACAAAATATTCAAAATTTATAAAAGAGTCAATTAAACAGCATAGCAGTTAAATTTCTACTTAACTACGTAAAAAAATCGAGTTTAAGTTTAGTTAACCACAACAGCTCTCATTAACCACTCAGCACACATACTAAAATTTAAATAAACCTGTATTAACCGTGACTTTTTACCCTATCAGAAATTTTAAATGGGTTTTTATATTTCTCATATTTTATTTCCGCTTCATTAATAAAATATTTTTTTATGCGTATCGAACTTAAAAAACACGTTCTAGATTTTGTTTTATCTGCATTTCTATCATCTTAACACTCTGCTATTAAAATGCGTAATAAGGAAGAATTATAATAACAAGTATGAAAGTGTTGAAAAAAGTAACTTGAAAGAATGTTTTTTTAAATAGTAGAACTTTCATCGGTTGATTTTAATGAATGAAATGATTTCAGTTACTGAATGAAACTCTCGACGAAATACCACGCAAATTTTCGATGTAAAATAATAAATAAATAATATTCAAAATGAGTTTCACCTAAAAGAATATAAAAATCTATACATGTTTTGAATGAAATGACTAATATTCACCTAATTCATCTGCGATTGATCGATTAAATTTGTACAGCTCATCTGTAGTTGAAAATGTGTACGATTTATAATTTAAGCATTAATTTTTTACAAGTATGTTTTTTATTTACTTTGTAAATGTTCATTCTTTTAAATAACAAATAAACTTTTTAATTTTCTATTAAATACGTATTTTGTTCAGCAATCGTTCCTACTAATCCTTAAAAAAATCTTCTCTAATAATGACAATAAATAATTATTAATATTTTTACTTTTTTAAAAAATATAAATATGTACTCTAATATATTTATGATTTTGATTTACAGTGGTCTAATAAAACTAATATATATATATATATATACAAAATATATGTATGTAGTATGTCTGTATGTATGTTTGTACGATGTCAGACAATTAAGTAATGCGACAAAATTCAAAAATCGAGTATATTTAAAAATTAAGGTACATCGCTGCGATCCCCTTCAAAGCAGTCCCCTCCCGCATCTATACACTTATTCCAGCGAGTTTTCCAGTTTTCGTAACAATTCTGGAACACTTCTTGTGGGACCTCTCCGAGTACCCTCGTCACAGATTCTTGGATATCTTCAACGGAGTCAAAATGTCGACCTTTGACGAATTGTTTCATATGGGGGAATAGGAAAAAGTCGCAGGGTGACATGTCCGGTGAATAGGGCGGTTGTGGTAACGTTGCGATGCCTTTAGACGCCAAAAACTGAGAGACACTGAACGCACTGTGACAGGGAGCATTGTCGTGATGCAGAACCCAAGTTTTCGCGATCTCTTTTGTTTGTTCATGTGGTACGAACTCTTTGTGAACCACCCCTTTGCTGTCGATGAAGCAAATCAACATGGTTTTCACTTTGGACTTGCTCATTCTCGCCTTCTTTGGCCTTGGTGCTCCAGGGGACAGCCACTGTTGCTTTGTCGTTTAGTTTCGGGGTCATATTGAAAGAACCAACTTTCATCACCAGTAATAACTCGATCGAGAAGAGTAGGATCACTTTCAACCTGCTCGAGACAATCTCTCTGTTCCATTTTCGTGACATGCACTACTCGCGCGTTGTTACAAAACACTAAACAGCTGGCGAAGAAATGATCGTACGAGGGTAGTCAAGGTCTCAATCGAGAGAGTAGGGATCTGCTATTACGGTGGCGGAGTTACAGGTTCGCAGTGTTACCACAGGCCGAGAAAAAAATCGGTCGCATTACTTAATTGTTTGACCTCGTATATATACATATTTATATATATATATATATATATATATATATATTTGTATTATATTACTTCGGTAGGGAAATAATTGCTGTAATGTATACGAATTTTAATGTCATAAACCGCAATTATTTTACTACCAACTATTATTTTTACATATTAAATTAGTATGAAAATAATTGCGACAATGTATATAAATTTTATCGCCATAAACCGCAATTATTATTCTAGAGAACTAATATATATATATATATATATATATATATATATATATATATATATATATATATATATGTTTGCTAGGAAAATAATTGTGGTAATGTATATGAATTTTAATGTCACAAACCGCATTTACATTTCTACCGAATTAATATATATATATATATATATATATATATATATATATATATATATATATATATATATGTATGTATGTATATATATATAATAGGAGTTTTGGGAGAATAGAAAAGAATGACAGTTTATAAATTTATTTACTTTATTGGATTTTTTTTTTGTAAATGTCTTCTTTCGATAGTTTCTGAAAAAATTGAAAAATGTTTGTCAGCAATAATAAAACTTTTGTAGCACATTCATGAATACATGGCGTTGTTGTATTACAGTCACAATGTGGTAGTCGACAAAAAAATGACGTTACTGAGACGTTGAATTATGTTGTATTATATTTGAAGTATCCCCGTTTAAATTACGATTTATTTGGAATAAAATACTTTCTTTGTGTACGTGGTTAATCGAAAAGCATTGAAAATAAAAAAAATTCAAGACCGGAGCAATTAGAGAGTTCTAAAGATTATTTGATGAAAGAATAAAACATTTTTTTGGAGATTAATTATAGAATAGAATGTTTTATTCTAAATTTTTTTAACAATGAAATGCATTAAACTGCAAAACATTTTCAAAATATCATTGAAAAGAAAACAACTGCGTTTCATTGTATGCATTTCGGTTATATTATTCGAAAAAAATGACGTCACGTCGCCGCCGAAACCGTTCGGTGAAAATGCGGCGCGCGGGTTTAAAAAGACTGTCAGACGACTTTTTCCCTGGATAGAGGCTGCCAGGCTTTTTTTCTTTAATGTACACTATATAAACAATTATTCGACAACAGAGTCAAAACTTATTCAATGACGTAAGTTCATCGTCCAAAATGACGACTTTGAGCGGGCCCCGGCTCGAAAATCCCCCTATTCGGGCTGCCAGACTTGCGTTTATTTTGTTGTCACGATTTCCACAAATGTTAAAAAAAATCATTAATTAGTCGATGACGTAAGTAAAATCGTCACCAACTCCCGGACTATCAAAACAATGGATTTTTTTAAATATAAAATGAATTATAGCCTACCTTTTCAAGAAAATGGAAACGTAATAACTTTAATTTACAAGAAAACAAATTTACATACTCCGACAATATAATTCTTATGAGACAACAGGGCCCAACATTTATACTGAAGTCGATCTTTGGCGCCACACGTTTCCATGAACACAGCCTTTACGTGTAAAATTTTGTGGTATCAAACAATTGTGATATCAGAAGTATTTTGCAATTAAATATGCCTAAGTCAGGAGCTGAACGAACGAGAGCGAGGCGTAAAAGAAAATAGTTAATCGAACCACCAACAATTGAAATAAAAATTAAAAAGTAGTACATCGGAACGTGTGCGCGAATACAGATCGAAAAAGAAGGCACTTTCAAAAAATCTTGCACACTGCCTCTCAATTAGTGAATTCTCCTCCACCGTCGAGCAACAACGACCCATCAACGAGTGCAATGCCTAATCCAACTAGCTTCATTGATGTAAATTAAAATCATAGGTTATCATATAACCATTTGCAGACTCATAAAAGTGTCCATCTAATATTTGATAAACAATTTATAAACAATCAATTTGTTTTTGCGTGCTTCATTTGTGTTCGGATGTGTTGTGAAGATGACTTAAAAAATGTAGTACAGAAACAAGTAGCAATTGTTCGGGTGGCTTTTTGGATAAAAAATAAATAAACCTGCAGCATGTAGCTGTCCCCCTCAACGCAAATATAATTCGAGAAGATCTTCAACTCTGCAGTAAATTAGAAAATCATTTTGTTGTTAATGACACAAATTCTGAACGAGCCCTCAAATTCCAATGTGAGCTGAAGAATTGTTGTCTGAATATCGTGAACTGCATAAAAAATAATAAAATGATCATCATAAACTTTTATCACTGATTAAATTGTCAGAGGAAAAACATCAACACAGACCGAGGGTGAAGTTAACGCTTATTCTGTTTGTGAAGAACCATTGTCTTTACCATTCAGATCTGATGCACTGACTGTCTGCTCTAGTGATGAAAATGATTTCTTACCAGTTCGCAAATGATGGCCTACATTGTCACATAGCGACGATAATTCTGATGAAAAAATGTAAAAATATTTGTCAATTTTCAATAAAATTAAGTGAATAAAGATTTAAAATAAATTTATTTGAAGGTTTCTATCAATTTCTTTCCGATTTTCGAAGGAATTTTTAAGCATTCTTATTTTCCTGAATTTTCATAATTTTTCATGCGACTTTGGATTCATTTTAACTCATTGCTTTGATTTTATGTGGTTTTAGAAAATTATGGAACGTATCCCTAATTTTTCAACGTGAATTATATCTTTTGAGCAATTCTTTTATATGCGGTTTTCTGTGGAACGTGTCTACTGCATTAAAAGAGACGTGACTGTGTATGTTTATAAACTCTTTCAATTAAATCAAATACTAACAAGCATAGAAATGATAAACTGCTTTCAGTATGATACAGATTTATTTCAACAGTGGTTCATTAGGAAATTAAAATAATGTGACATTAATTATTAATATAATAAAATTAATTATATAAACACTGCGTGACAGCCAGCGTTCAAATGTAAATATTGATATAGACAACAGTATTTGTAAAAAAAATAAGATGTCAACACTAAAAAGATCTTAGACCATATAGTATACACCAGCGTTTCTCAACCTTTTTTAGACGTGACCCAATGTATACAATATAACGTTTCGAAAAACCTGATAGACTGGAATCACTGTATTTTATGTAAATAAATAAAATTTTGCATAATTGATAACAACTTCTACGTGTGAAATGTAACACTGAGTACATTTCTACTGAGAGCGGTTCAAATGAATTTCGATTTATAACAAAAACTTCAATTTCAGTTTTTGTTATTGAAATTGTACTACGAAAAAAATGTGAGACTGACGATTTTAAATAAAACAGGCTGTTTCAGAATTAAAATGGTTTTGAATTATATTTCTTAAAAACTCTTACATAAATTATGAATACAATAATACAAGATAATATTAATGGCTTTGTTGTTTATCTTCAATTAATTTATTAATTATTACTTCAATAGAACTATTTAAAGTAATTCTCATTGTTGATTTTATTTTTAGTCGGTTTTGTTAACTTATTTTATATCCATTTTCAACCAGATAAGTCATCGCAAATGAAAGTAAAAATTTTTTTGGGTTTTCACTCACAATTCGATATGTAATTTAATTTACCACTATGAAAATTTACCAAATTTTTGGTTATCTTTAATCTTCATTTCCAAACTCTTGTTCGTTGATAATTCAATTAAATTTTCTTGTTCTAATAAAGTAAAATTGACCTTTTCGAAAATGATTTAACACCCACATATTTCCCAAATGAATATCTGCTGTAGGTGGGAAATATTGGAACAAATTTCTTTGAATTTTAATAAATAATTTTGTATAACTTGACGTGTATCCGAAAAATCCTCTGCGTAATCATGTTGTCCTCCAATTTGTAAGAATGATTGAAACATATCAAAGCAATCTATTTTTACGTTGTTTGATCAGAAGTCATTTTTAGTAATATAGAAATCTGATAAATAAGAACATTTCAATAATATTTTGTCCGTAGTAACAATTATTATCAAATTGGATCAATTTGTGTTTAAATTATCGCGTTTTATTGAAGAAATCCGTACTTTTATTTTTATATTGGCTACGATTTGTTTCCAAATGTATTAATTGACTCTTAATTTTGCACGAAGAGTTTGACAATATATTTTCACAGATAACACATTGTGGTAAATCTATTTCATTTTCTTTTTTGTAGATGGAACCATAATTGATATATTTTTCTTGATAACTATCAATGAAACTCTTGTGTTGTTTTGCTTTTTTTACTAATGGTTCACTTGATATAATAAACATTACTGCATTTTTATTATCAAAATTAGTTTCCTGAGAATTCTCTTTTTGTTTAATTACAAAAAATTGAGATAATTCACATTATTTACTAATTTTTATAAAAGAGATGTAAGCTAGAAAGGATAAAAACTTAAAAAGAATTCTAAATTTTTTCCTATTGAAAATTTATTAAAAGTTTTCATTGTGATGAACTAACTACATATAACGAAATAAGAATATTAATTTAAGAACTAAATGAAAACTTCAGAAATGAAACACTGGAAATATAAAATTATCGAATTATAATGAAATACAAAATACGGTAATATTGAACGAATCTCACAATGGACCGCGGAAAGTGTAACACGGACCACATAACTGAACTGTAAAGTAAATAAACACGTATTTAAAGATAATTCTTACCTTTGAAATGTTTCAACTCGTCCACCCTGATCGTGATCACGTAGTTAAGATTTCAACTTTTAATTTTGAATTGCTACATGTGACAATAAACACGGAAATATTTTGAAAACCGTTGCAACTTAAATGGCCTTATGACTATGACTTCACGTAAAATAACTATTTTCAAGTTATTCAAAATAGACAAGAAAAATCTTATGGATGTACTCACATTTTTTAATTTTAATTTTATTATTGAGTGACAATAATAATTATAAGAAAAAAAGTTAAGAAATATTCTGTACTTAACAGATATATT
>CM068324.1:2520198-2530169 GCA_034766995.1 Acanthacorydalis orientalis
AGGGAATGGTAGATCTTCGATTATATTACACGATAGTATGTTTAATTACCTCTCAAACTTGGTACCAATATTGTTATGCAAATAATCTGATTTGTACCAATTTAATAACATTTCGTCTTCTGGTCATGAAAAAACGATATGATCCAAAAAAAAAAAAAAAAAAAAAAAATATTCATACGCTTTTTATCTTGCATATGATTTGTGGATAAGGATCGATCCAAATAATACTCTCAGTAGAAGCCATACTTTTGAGTTCATAAAAACTTTAAAATTAATTTATTTATTACTTCACTGTTAGTAAAACTGTTTTGAGTTGATTCTTATTTGAAATTCAAGTTCCTCCCGTATATTACTCAATAGGAATAATGTTCGGAGATACTTTCAGTTCTGTTGCAGTTCTAGTCGCACCATCGAAGAGATTTTTCCCTATATGGCATGTATTACATAAATTTCATGTCTTCCTGATTATTTCGGTGGTCCACCGATACGACTTCCTTTTATTTACATTGGCGTTGTTTTCTGTATTTGTTAATAATATATTTGATGGAGTGACAAAATATTTATATAATATTTTGTCCATTTCCTTTCATTACCCAATTTAAAGGTAATATTTGTCTCTCTCGACCACCGCTCTTTCTCATGGTTTGCAGGCATTTTCTATATTACCAAGATATGTCCCACACGTGGTAACAGGCACTTAATAACACATTAAGGTAAACACTTCAATATCAAGATAAGATATCAATATCGTGTCAGCATCCAACTTGTTTATATGGTTTTATTGAGAAAAGTGAGTATTCGTACACAGGGGTTTGGAATCACTTTTGTTGTTGTATTTGTTTGCATACCCGAAACAATATGTTATTAAATTGGCACTTTTGAATTATTTATTGATAACTAAAATTTATGCAATATAATCAGTTTCATTAAGTTTGGCTTTAACTTCACTATAAAAATACATGTAAAGTGTGAAAAGAGAGAGTGTCCTGGAAAATGTTTTGAACCGCACTAGCGTATGTGCAACTGAAGGTTTGGTAGGATAGCTGATCGGCAATGCTGCTGATTATTTTTGAAAAAATGCTACTATTTCGAAAACAGTGGACATATTTAAACAATTCCCAGCCGTATCGAACGGTTTTAATCGGAGAATTCTAGTTCAGAAATATGAGACTGTTTTTGAATGATTTCTGATAATCGAATTCATTTAGAGAAATTATTTTCTAGTATTGTAAGTGTTTATTGTTTCTTACATTTTATTTATTTATATGATTAGTATTTATATTTATTTCGTATTAATCATTTGTTAATAAATAAATAAATTAGATACGTAATATTTGTTTTTTTTCGTAAACTGCAAAAATATACTCGTAAATATAAATAAAAAGAATTTAAATATAGTAGTACGGTATACTGACATCCAACTGAAAATGTATATTTTATGTATTCAAACAACTCTAGTCCTACAATTATATTTGTTTAAAAAATCACCATATTTCAATTAAAAACTTATTTTTGGGAAATGGAATGCGTGCTATGCGGATGATATTCATTTCTACAGAGCATTTAAATCTCTATGCTTTTAAAAATACGACGTCGACTGTGCTGGTCAATTCAAATATAGCTATTCAGTCTTCTTAATAACCATTTTCACAACTTCTTTGTTAAACGGTTAACAATTATAATATGAAACGCCATATAATGACAGAATTTATAAGCTGTATTTGTCCAAATTTTACATGTCAGTACAGATGTTATTGAATTATGTACTAGCGTGTCATACTTTCCATGAGCAGTTCAACCTGCTGAGAAATTGTTTCTTAAATAGCTTCTCACGCTGCACAGCAAATTTCATCTGGTTGAAGTGAATACCTGAGCGGGTACCGATTGATTATAATTTTCTCTTACGATAATTATTACTTTCTTTCCTTTAAGGATTTTGTTGTTCTTGTCATCGAGTTGTAGATATATTAAATTAGAACCCATTATGATCTACTTTTATATGATATATTTGGTGTGGTTTTGTGAATTTATATGTTATTATTTCTTTGAAAATAAACTAAAATAAATTCAAAACCGTAAATTTGACTAACAATATTCAAACCAAAAAAAATGATTAGGATGAACACAGATAGTATCAGATGTATCATCGTATCAAAATGATTTTCTTTTGTTCGCTATAATCCTACGTTATTTCCAATTTATCATGAGTTTGTTCACTCAAAGTTCGACGCTTATCGCTTGAGATGATGAGCGATGATTTTCAACACAAAAAAAACCATTCATCTTTAATGTTTGCTCAGAGTCATTTTAGTGTGTGTTCTCGCCTTTTTGGCACGCCTCTAATATTTTATTATCTTTGTATGACCAAGTACTACGGAATTGTCTTCTAACTGCAAATGAAAAATCGTATTAGTGGAAACCACGACGGCGTCGAGGAAGTCGAAGAAAACAAGCTCCACGACCGGTGATGGATCTGATTCTGAGTCCCTGATTCCCGAGACTGTAGCTGTCATGATCAAAACTAAGTTCTGTGTTTCGAGAGAAAGCATCAAAGGCGCTGGGTAATACAGCGTTAGTAAGAAAACTGATTGAAGAAACGGACGCCACTTTCCGCAGAGACGCCAGTCATCAACAAGACTGAATCCGGATGAAGACGACGAAGGACGGATGATTATACTACGCAGCTTTCGGAGGACACGTATCCCTCTCCAGATATTTAATTGAAGAATAAATCTGAACAAACTACTGCACGGCAGCAGTGTTACCCCGAGTGCGAGATGCTGCACAAGACACGATTCTACATGTTTACTAAAAGCACGAATATCAGCGGAAGAACGAGACGGTGTCGAGGAAATTGTGAGGAAACTGTTATCAAGCGCCAGTTTAGTCAATCTCTAGAAATAACTTAATCTTCAAACTCCACTTCATTATGCTGCTCAATTTGCGCCAAATTCGATTTTCGAATGTTTATTGGAACGCCCAATGTGCAGATATTACTTCGTCGTTGACGATTACAAGGAGACAATTTTACACGCGTTAGTAAATCTCGCAGCGAGGGAAAAAATCAATTTGTAAAAAGTTGGTTTCACGGGGCATCTCGATCGAAGTTTCGTAACAAACACACGAAGTCACACCATTTCGCCTCATTGTACGCGCGTTCGGTACTCGAAAAATTGTGCGACTTTTTTAATCACAGAGATGCGAACCAGATATTCATGCGCAGTCGATTATAACAACCGCACGGCTTTACTATAAATTGAGTCCTGAAATGAAAATGAAAACATCGGGATGAAATCAGGCGGGAATCTATTGATATCGAAGAGGCTACTTTCGATCGAACGCTTCCAGATGATGGAAGAATTTGCACACCATTCCTCGTTGCATGCGCATTTTGCCTCAGTTTCGCACCCTGTCGTTATTTACAATCACAGAGTTACGCAGTAGATGTTACATGATTCTTCTCCTTCATAAAACCGCTTTTAGCATTACACGGTGTGGTTTTTAATGCACAAGAATGAAAACATGTCGATATAGTAGAATTATTGATATCTAAGGGACTTTCGATTGAAGCTCGGGATGATTATTGGTTACCGCCATTTCCTCCTGGCATGCTGCGCATTCGGCGCTCGAAAGCTGTGTCGTAATCAGCTAGACAAGTACGAGTAGATATTCACGTAGTCGGCTACAAACACCGCACACAGCATTGCTATAGGTTTGGCATTCAGTAAATGAAAAAACATCGTTCGTATCACCGGTGCCTGATATCCTAAGGGTCTTTATGATTGAAGCTCCCGGGATGCTTTTAGACAGGATTAACACACCACTCCTCTCGTTGCGCATTCGATGTACTCGTACGTTATGCGAATATTTAATCTGGGAGTTGCAGGAAGTAGATATTCATGCAGTCTCCTTACAAAAACCGCTCAGCCCTGCATTATTTGAAATGGAATAGGAATGAAGAAACATCATGGATATTAAACAGTTATTGATTTTAAGGAGTATATCGATAAATTATATTTTCTCTCTTCAGTATTCAAATAAATAAATGTTTGTGGTTAAATAGTGATGATTAAAAATATTCATACAAAAAAGTTGACAGGATGTGTGTGGAGGGGTGATTTATAATTAAAAAATATTTATTTTACAGATTTGCTAGTGCATAGCTTCTCAAACGGAAAACACATGTTTAATTAAATTTCACTAAATCCAAACCAAATAACTTTCTTTTTAATAACATTGAAGTTAGTTGCTAACAGAAAGTAATTTGTTTATAGATGGTTGTCCCTGATGATTTGTTCTTGTTTTATCGATTGAGTATCTTTTTTGTAGCAGACGCGTCAATATAATGAATCGATTGTGTGCTTATATGTATGTATATATACCATATATAAATAAATCAGTAAATCGTTGTTTTGAAAGGAACCAGTCTTTGACTAAGTCCAGTTGAGTGTTTGTTCCATATTGGACTCGTGTGCATGAGATTTTTCCAAAATTAGTTTTTTTATTAGAGGAATCAGTAAATCTCAGCTCTATGGCGTGTTAAACATTTTTTCCAAAGTATTTTTTTTTAATTTCAATCATTTTCAACTAAAAACTATGTTTCGTAGAGATTTAATTGCATTTTCAATATTTCTCTTGTAAAAATATTTTTTTCTACTAATTTATCATTCATTTCCTCGTTATGTAAACATTTTATTCGTTATGTTCATAGTATATATATATATATATATATATATATATATATATATATATATGATGTATTTATAGAATGTATTATATAAACATATATGTACTTATTTTTCATCGATACATAAACATTGTTATTGTTCTTTCAATTTGTATTATTGGAATGTTAATAAAAATTATTCTCGTATTTTAATATGTATATTTTTTCAATTCATATTTATCTTAAATTTCTGTACCCTAAAGAATTTATCAATAAAATAAAGAAATTTTTTTGTAGATAGAGACGGGAGCCCAGTAGTCTATAAACAGAATGACGTTATTAAAAGTAAATTGGTATTAAAATTAAAGTATGGGTCCGGGATCAGACTCTTTTGTAAATAATAAAGTAACATTTGCTCTGTTCTCAGATATATATTATGTAAAAATAAATTATGATATGAAACGTATTATCAATGACTGATAATTCTCTTTAAATCTGTTAATCATTTGTTTCCAGTGCAATGCGTGTTGTGCGTTCGCATCTTTAGCAAGAGTACCTTCATTTTTAATTGTCTTGAATTTCAATGTCAATTCGTTTATTTCAATGAGGAGTGGTACTATGTAATCTTTCTGCTGGTGAGTTACCGTTTGAAGCGCTTTAAATAGTCTCGTACAATTTAATTCATAAATTTTAGGCCTTGTTCTAATATCACGATTTTTCTTCGGTTTCCCGTATTTTTCTAAATTTTTCTTTTTGAGTGCTTTTACAATACTTGTTCCATTTTTGTCCGCAAAATTTCGTCATTATGAAGAATGTGTTTAAATGCAGTATTTCCATTGATGTTGATGGGGTTTCATTTAGTGGAAATTTGATTTTTGATGGTTACCTATCGTATTTAATTTGGTTACATGTGTTATAATTGCCTTTATAAAGCTTGCATTTTTTTGTTTCGTGTTAGGAAAATAGATCGCCTTCTATTCAGATGTGTAATAGTGTTTCATTTATTCGTCTAATAAATCGAATTATTTACATTTTTATGGTTCGGTTTATGAATTGAAACGACTGTATCTATTTTAGAACTGGAACTGGCTTCTTTGTCGGAGTGGCTACTGTTTTTCGATAAATCTTATTACAATGGAATATAAAGTAATGTCTAAAATAGAGCGCAATTTTTATTTACCAAATCCTGTTTTGTAAAAAATATAAAATGTTATCGATATTATAGTGTACCTTTTTCTAACGTACATATAGTTGGGTAAAAGTGAAGGGTTACAGCAATTTTATTTATAAATTCTGGAAAGAAATTCATCAGAATATCCAAATTTTTGAGCAGGAACTATGACCGCATTTCTTCAGGAAAACAAATGATTTAAAATAGAATACACTTATTTATTAATAAAAGTATACTGTGACACGAAACAACTAGGCAACCAACACAGACACCGATTGATGTGTCTTTTCAAATTAAATTTTATTGTTAAATCAAATTTTACATAGAATTTAACAATTCTACTAACTATGTGACATTATGCATTCATGCATACTCCCGTCTTTACCGTGTGGGCTTTTAGGTGCGTTTGTTTAACTTAACTAATTAACTTACGTTTAATGTTATCGGTTTTTATACAATGTCCACAGGCTCAAGTCGCCGGAAAAATTTTCAAAAACCGGGTAGACACTATTATCTTAAAAAATTAACACTTAACACTAATGATTGGGATGTTCCCTAATGTGTTGTATGGTAATTCACGATGTACACATCACTTGGTGTTCACTTTACACTGTTTTTTTTTACTATTATTTATTTAAGGCACTTGTGTTGTGTGTTTATCACTCAGTTTTTTATTGTTTTTTGGTCGTTATGCACTTTATTCCCTCCACCATGATCATGAAAACAGTTTTGAATTCGACAAGGACGCTCGCCTTGTCTAAAGGAACACTGAGGCGATCCAGCTTCGCATTTCATTCACTGAACACATCTGTGATTTTCTTTGATGTTTAACGTCTGTAGAATTTAAATTCAACTCTTAGTTTCTTCTAAATCGGTGCCATTGCCAATCTTCGTGAGCAACGATGAAACTCTTTCATCTGCCTCTCACATAACTTGATCAAAGTCATAAAGGTCGTGTGATTGCCACAACATGGACTTGCGATGCGTTGCTTTGTTTGTTTGTAAATCGGTGTAACTCTCTCTCAAAGATGGGGTCACTTTCGTAAATCAACGCTTAAAGTTACATTTTCGACTCCCACCGAAGGTATTCTCATAATTATCCGAAATTTGTTTCGATCTGAAATCATTTTATGTAGAAGAGTTCTGCAGATGACCGGTAGATTGGAATTATCGTCGAGGCTTTCTCCGCACGGCACAACTCTACAAATTTCTATTGGCTTTTGCATGTCTAAGTCTGATAACAAACTCTTTTCGACGCTCCAATATTAAGTTTTTGTTTGTTTCCATACGTTCCGATGAATTTTATTTCTTCAAGAATTGCAAATTCTCATTTATGAAAGATATATGCAATGTTATCCATGTCTCCCCTGTATCTCATTGAAATCGTGAGACATATCGTAGTTATGCGGTAACGAATTATCCATTCATCCCTTTTCGTTCTGAGACTTTTGGTCTGTTCCATTACACATACAGTGGGCAAACGAACTGTGCAAGAGTTACTTGTTTTACATCAATATGAATTTAAATCTGGTACGAGGTTTGGCGTAAAATATAACATGAGAGCGTGCTTACTACTGTCGTGACTTTTAGATATGTTCTCTTCTGAAGTTTTTTCTTATTTTGAATCGTTCAATTCCATATTGATCATTTCTGGAGTGAAACAATCTAAAGCACCTTTTTATATGTCCCATATTATAATAATCGAAAGGATAGTCGACTATTTTTAAAAGAAGACAATCACTGAATGAGACGTGCAACATTTATTCCATGTTTAGTTCTCAAATAAGTAATTAAATTGACTATTTCTTAGTCGATGTTCGAACTATACTCATATAACGGTTTCATCGTTACTGGATATATTTCTCTGTAATTTTGTTATGAGTTTCCGTGCTCGTGTCGATTAGCATAAGGATCTTGTCTAAACATGGATTTGTTTAAACACATTTTGTGTCGTGCAAGAGATCTATTATCGTTTTTATAACATAATGATGTGTTTAGACATTTCGGACAAAGTTAAACTCTCGATAACCAATGTTAAATTCTGCTCGAGATCTATGTTCGCAGATAAATTATCAGAATAACAGGGTTTTGGTAAATAATTTATCGTTACTTCCACTTCTAGCAAGGATTGATTTATCACTGCTGTGCTTGGTCCTACAAATCTCGAGGATTGATATTTATCGATTATTTTTTTCAGGACCAATGTTTTTATTCTCGGAATTATGCCAACTAAAATTTTCGGAGAAGTATTTTTGTCAATGGCTATGACGCCCACGAGTAATGTTTGTAATGAGTTCCGATTCAGATGGTAATGATGAAATAGATTTACATGGAAACATTTTCTGATGTAACGAAGGAACAGCGCTTCCCTGAGGATGGATATCTGAGGCACTGCGCAGTTATGTGGACGATTTTGCGATAGGTGGCCGTTTATTTTCAAGACACGGAATGACCTGGATGAACGGAAATAATAGAAATGCTGTTAATAATGTTAATGATCAAAATAAAAATCGGTAGGTACAAGTAATATTCATATATATATATATATATATATATATATATATAATTTATGATATTTTCATAGGCAGAACAGAGCAGTAAACAAATGGAAATACTAATAGGTCATGCTTTCACATTTCACGAATTATTTTCTTTATTGTGATCAAAGAGATCATTGAAGCCGATATCAAACAAGTGGGAAAAAATCCGTCATCAAGCATAAAAGAAAAACATGCAGATCAAGTGTAGGACGAAAATTACGAAAAGGAAGTGGAAAATTCTATACTTAGATTTGTATCAGCTTTAAAAAAGGTGGACTCAATCAAATCGAACGAAAGATATTTTTGAGAAGAAAATGCAGAAAGCCTCGAGAAACAATTTATTTTACTACCAACAAAATCCATTTCTTTCCCCGCTATTACTGGAAGACCATGTAAAAGTTTTTCCGGAATGCAGTTCCAGAACGGCAACATCAACATCACCAACAACAAAGATATGATATGAGTAAAAATAATTTTTGTTAACAAACATTCATCCTTTCAGCGGAAATAAAATACACTGCACAATCGATACTTCACTATAAACACAACAGAACTACAGCTAAAATTGTTCAAGACATCTTTGAGGAGCTCGATAATGCTTGCGAACTAAAAACATCCGTCTTATCAGAATGCTAAATTACTCTCGGAAGAGGTCAAATCATTATAAATTATTAACGATGAGAATAAAGATAAATCTTCTTAATGAAAACAGCTTGAATAAAAATGAAAAAGAGGACTGATGTAAGTAATTTTTGAAGTAAAACTTCTTTGGAGACGACAGGCATAAAACGAATCAAGTTGTGCAACAGAAGTGTATTGACAGAAGTTTAGTGAAACTATATTAACGTGGGGTACTGGAATTAAAACGCTCTTGAAAAAAATGGAGTGGTGCTAATGCGTGTATATGTGTAACAGCAGTGCAGTGTAGTACGGTATTGTATATTTAAGCAATATATTACTTCTATAAATTACGATTGTGCAGTTCCCACAGCATATAATTTATATTTTATACTAATATGTAAAGAGAGTACTGTTTCTTAGTAAAATAGAGTTTAAATATATAAATATATAAGTTTTCTTTGTTCGCTCGACACAAAGTTGGCAGCACATAATTCGCGAAGTAAAATTCGTCCAGTTGAGGAAGTAAGTTGCTTAAAAATTCTCGTTACGGTGTATTTCGACCTTGCTTAGTTAGCTGTCAAACATCAAAATTGGTATTTTCATGGTGACTTAGTATTTCTAATGAGAATTTTTTTTTATTAAATATAAAATAAATTACAGTTCACTTTTTCACAAGAAAGGTTCGCGCCCAACGAAATAACTGTAATTTATAAGAAAACATATTTATATACTCTTTGCCGATACTAAATAGTTATGAGACAACCGAGGCAATCATTTCTACCGAAGTCGACAGGCCACACTTTTCTATTCACACAGCCTATACTTGTAGAATTTTGTAGCGTCAAACAAATCAAATATTTAAATATCGTTTCCAAATGCTTCCTCCTACACAGACATATATATATACATATATAGTTAGTTGTAAGAATTCAGATCATGCCACCATGGCTTCCCGGCAAAAACGGAGCGCATA
>CM068324.1:2530269-2630269 GCA_034766995.1 Acanthacorydalis orientalis
TTCATCGCAGACGTGATTGGAAATCGTAACTCCGGAACATATCATACAGAAATGCGTTTGAGAAATTCTTTCAAGTAACGCGGACTGACAGAGTTACGTTTCGATTATGTAATCGTTTGCATGATACCAGAGCGTATTATGCTTTGGGAGAGTCTTTATCTATGATATTATGGTTCAAATAATACTATCGGAAGTTTAGAGCACGGCACATACAAGATTGAGTCAGAAAATGAACGTTTGCAGTCATACACTTCACACTGGGTGCACTCCCAGCAAAATCCAAATAACTGATCAAACAATTTTAAATGGTGATTTTGGCAAAATATCGCTTTGGGGTACTTTATCGAATCGTTATTCAATCGTTCTGACGTCATGTGGCGCTTCAGTCCATGTAGCGTAGTGTGCGTTGCATCGGGCCAGGTTTACCGTCGCGCCGTGTGCGAGCTTGATAGGAAACTGCGGTAAGTTATTGCAAATCGTATAACATAGATAAAAAGTCAGTTTACAGATTTTTATTTATGATATACACAATATGAAACGAATGCAATTCTAGGTGCATTGTCTTGTCATACGTTTACTCGAAGAACTGAGTCGCTGGAATTATTTCAGCGAAACATTTCGTGATTGTTTTGTATTTGAAGACGAACCAGGCTTAATGAATATTTATATATACTGCGCGTGACGTGTGAACGCGCCTTTAAAACAAAATATATATACAGTGCGGAATTGTGTATGGTCCAGAATCACGAACATGTGTAAAATACATGAATAAAAATAATTGATTAACAGCTGGTGTTATTAATACACATCCGACTCGTACTTTACAGTGATGGTTGGTTGGTAGGTTATTTTTGGTTACGGAGCGTTGGTAGCAGTGAGTCTTCATGCATAGATGAAGACTTACTGCTAACTTCAAGATTGTTTTTCTTGACAACCGTATATACTCTTCTGTTTGACACTTGTTTTCAGCGATCGTTCTTAATTGTCGCCGTTATGATTTATTCTTCGGATGATGGTGTCGGCCGATAAAAGAAAACGCGTTTTAGTCGATCCACTTCCATTTACTGACGATTAGTCTGACGACGATCGTGTGTATGAATAAGTGAGGTTAATTGTCTGATAGCCGAAATCAAGAAATGGAAAAACGTCCTGAATCTCTTGCCGTCGAGATCGTCCGTGAGAGGTATGTTTAGCTATGTCTGATTATTTTTATCGTCGTTGTATTCGAGCTATTTTGGCCATCGTGCACAAGCAAGAGTTGTTCTCGTCTAAGTAGTCGACTCGGTTGATTTTTCAATTTCGTTTCGAGAAAAAGTATGCACGGTTCGACCGTCGCGATAATGCATCTCCAGACGATGTGTGAAAGCTTGTTCTGTACTGACGACAGCACGAGAAGTCACGGATTAGGCACGAGTCGGCGGCAGCGATCACTGGATTCTTATCGGATCTCTTGCACGGATCGATTTCCACGATGGCGTGGGACCACATACTCTTAAATCGAAACATCTTACAACATCTTACAATCGAAAAATGCAGAAGGGTTAGACTGGCATCCAGATTTTCCGAGAGGAATTAAGAGCTCACATCGCCGGTGAGGCGTCTCCCGAATAAAAGGACGGCATCACCAGCGATAGACTTCAGGCTAACGTAGCTTTCATCGAGTGAGTCGTAAAAGGCATCTGTAAGTGCCGGACGGACTGCCGAACGCTCATAACCGACTCCTCGCGGGGCCAGGAGTCGAAGAAATCGAATATGTCGAAGAAGATCGCCTCTGCCAATCCTAACGGTATACCACTACGCCCTGCAGCAGTTCGGAACCTGCTACCGTCATCAGAGGCTGCGGTAGTATCGCGGACCCAAAATCACGACCTTATCGTCCTCACCCAGGTTCGAGATTCGTGGCGACTATGCGGAACAGGAGGCCTTCTGCGATGCCTCAAGGGGTCGGTAGTCGTCCGATAGGGCGTTCTGAAGAGTCGGAAGGCCATCTGCTCGAGAGGTCACTTTCGAGGGCGCAGGCTGAACACCTCATAAAGAATCGACATGCGCGTGCGTCAATTTCGAACCGTAAAAGTGACATCGGCCGATTGTCGCGGCGTGAATCTCTCGCCCGACGAATTAGTCGCGAGAAATCACGTTCAGCCGTTTCTATCGTCTCTATCGTCGATGCGTTCGGGTTATTTCATCCACCGTGCACGCAGTAAGACTTCGTTCTCTGTCGTAACTAATTACGCTGATTTTTGGATTTTGTTCGAGGTAGAGTAATGCGTGCGGTTCGACGGCGCTAGCGGCGTCTCTGGACGATACGTAGGAGTTCGATTCGGCATAAACGGCGACCACGCGAGAAGTCACAGGTCGTGTGGCTCGTGAATCGACGGCAGCGATCGCAGGACTCGCATCGGTTCGCTCACCTGCTCGAATCGATCTCGAGATGGCACCGCGATGCGTACTCTGAAATCGAAGCGATGTTCTGAAAGGCCGGGTGAAGCGTTGGTGTTTTTCCCATTCGGCTTTAGTCATACACGCCGATTCTAGTCAGCGAGTCATCGGTTTTCGGTCGTGATTTTGACTTATTTGTTCAGGAGAGTGCCGTCGATCCGCGAAACGCATTACTGCGTCGTTATAATTGAATATTTTCATGTCATGTAGTTATTTCATACAGCCCTTTGATCATTTAAAAAATGTTTTGTGTGTAAATCTCTTCATTACACATCAGATGAGCAACGGCTAACTTTCCTAACTTAAATTTGTTTTTTTATATTACGTATATTTTATGTGAATTCCTGTTTATTCGGTCTTAACATCATTGTTTATATAAAATATAAGTATCTTTCCTGTAAGTTTTGTTGTTTGCGTGTAAGTTAGTGGCGCTTTTAAAGTCAATGTTTTAACTGGTCGATATATATCCTGAATTATATAACTAAAAATAGACTACCTTCCCACACCTTCTCCACCATTCGCACTCACCTTTTTTGACTCGGCCAAGCGCAGGTATACAGCCCAGTACAAATATTTGCAATAAGTTATTTATAAAAGCGTCACTTGTTCATACGCACATAAACGTGCCATAACGGATGCGCTCACGCGAATAATGACAGCGAATCACACGAATATCTAGTTTTATCGAGTTTCTTACGCGAACTTTTTAAACTTTTAAATGTAGCAAAATGTATTATACAAGTGATTATTTGGTGCTTCTACCGGTGATTGTTCAATGTAAAAGCGTGTTTTGAGATAAAGACCATTTTTGCAGTTCGGACCTTCTGTCAATCAGTTACTTCTTTACTGTTTTTCATATTGTTTATTGCAGTCCTTGCTCCTCCGACTTAAAAATCATGTTTTACATTATAACCAATCAATTTAGCAAGAAATTTGAATTTTTAAAGTCCGTTTTCACAAAAGTCCTTAAACTGAACTATTATCAAATAAAATAAAGAAATACATCGTTATTTTCAATTAAAATCGACATCGTCTGAAATATTTTCCAAACTGAAATGCTAATCGACAACTGATTCAAAGTATTGTACGTCACGAAATGTGAGTACACGTGCGACTAGTGACGTAAGAACGCGCGCGACAGTCGGGACGACGTAGTAACTTGCGGACGTCATACAGTAGCACCACTGCGAATGTGTATCATTGGAAACCAATGAGAGTGTAACTTTACGAACGCGGCAGCTACGATCAATTGGATCAAAAATGCTGTTTCTATTGGTTTGCACATATTTCGCGCTAGAAAGTCTAGACGCATCTCGAGTCTCACTAGTTCGTTCGACCGTACGCGAAGAGCTTGTCTAGTTGACGCTCTTGGACGAAAGTCTTCTTCGATGCCAATTCGAGTTGCTAAACCAAAATATGCGATATTGCAGCATGAGGACCTTTACGTTTAGAGTTCGTGGATGAGAAGCATTGTGCATGTGGTTATCAGCGGCCGTCGTGTCGGTCGGGCTTGTCGCAACAGTGCGTCTCAGATTCATACTCGGTGTGACATCTTGTTGCCGGGAAAGTGCGGTGTTCGGTTGTGAATGTCTCGCTGTGTGTCGATTTACTTTGAATCGTTCCCGTTTATCTAAATGGACTTTATTGCGCGGGCGTTTATTTCTTCTTTTGTCGAAAACTGTGATTGTGAACAGTTTTTTGTTATTATGTGTCGATGGTGATTTTTAATGGTCGTCGTCGTCGGCCTTCAGTCTCATCTTTGACTCGTGTGAGGCGGGCGGTGGAAACAACTTTATAAATTTTCGGTGAGTGTGTATTAAGGCCGGGGTAATATTACCCTCGCAGGTGTTTTGGCTCTTCGCTGCCTGAACTCAATCAAGGTTGCAGTGAATAGTGATTGTTGTGACGTCATACAGTAGCACCAATGCGAACGTGCATCATTGAAACCATTGAAAATGTATCGCTCACGTATAGTCGCCCCACGCGATAGTACGTGTGTGTCTGCGTCTCAAGCGCTGCACACAGAGCGAGGAATTTTTATTGCGATTTTGAGAGTATCTTGGACTTGTGTTGTGCCTAGTTGCTTGAGATGTTGATTTTTTGTTCCCGGGAATACGAGACGCCTATACTTAATATTGCATCTTGTCTTATTATTGCATTGACCCTCTCAAGTTCCGAAATATCTGGAAAAAACGCACCGAACACCAACCTTACGAGCACGCCAGCCACGATCACGTGGTTCAGAAATGCTGTTTCTATTGGTTTGCACATATTTCGCGCTAGAAAATCGAGACGCATCTCTAGTCTCACTAGTTCGACCGTACGCGAAGAGTTTGTCTAGATGACGCTCTTGGACGAAAGTCTTGTTCGATGCCAATTCGAGCTGCTAAATAAAATACGCGTTATTGCAGCATGAGGACCTTTACGTTTAGTTCGTGGATAAAGCATTGTGCATGTAGTTATCGGCGGCCTTCGTGCCGTTCGGGCCCTTCGCAACAGTGCGTCTCTGATCAGCACTCGGTCCGACATCTTGTTGTCGGGAAAGTGCGGTGTTCGGTTGTGAATTTCTCGCTGTGTGTCGACGTACTTTTTGAATCGTTCTCGTTTATCTCGATTGGACTTTATTTCGTGCGCGTTTATTTCTTCTTTTGTCGAAAATCGTGATTGTTTGTGAACTGTTTTTTGTTATTATTGTCAATGGTGATTTTTTAATTGTTGTCGTTGATTTTTTAATTATTGTCATCGGTTTTTAATTATTGTCGTCGATTTTTAATTGTTGTCGTCGTCGGCTTTCAGTCTCATCTCTGCGTTGTGTGAGGCGCGTGGCGGAAAGAATTATAAATTTTCGGTGAGCTTGCGTCCAGGCCGGTGTAATATTAACCTCGCAGGTGTTTTGACTCATCGCTGTCCGAACTCTGTCAAAGTTGCAACGAATCGTCCAACAACTCCGATTATCCCGATCGAAGCGTGGTGGACTTTTCGGATATCTGAGCCAGAGACCGTGTTCGGAATTTATGTTGATAGAGGAATAATTAGTCGAAGTGTACGGTTGTGAATCGATCCGACTGACGGGCGAGATCCGAATTCCCATCGGTGCGTGCTCGCCGGTCATCGCTAACCGTTATCGCCGAACCCGGTACTCCGCCGCCCAGCGTGAACCGTATAAGATCTCGCTTCGATCAGAGCGACCGTGTGTTCCGGAAGTTGTCGGCTGTGAATTTTTCACGATGGCGTTCGGGAAAAGGTACGTGCGATCCTTTTTGTATTTGAATCGAGTCGGTCATGCCGCCAGTATCGATGAAGGTATGAAAGTATCGATGTTCTTTACAGAGAGAACGCGGCGTGATCTGCCTACGCTTGATGCGAAACCTTGACGGAGGCGTTAGAATGCGGTTCGGTCCGATGCCGACTTCGGATGGAGCTCTTGGCGGGCGTAAGAACAGGAACGTGCGCTGCTGACAGGTCTGTGAGAACAGTTATTACGCCTGTGCCTCGCCGAATCTTCGATTCTCGATCGTCAGCATGTTAAATCGGAATAACGTTCGGGTTTCGGTTTTGTTCTAAGATATTTTTCAGGTTTCGGTTCTTAAAAATATATGTTCGTTCTACCGACTAACGAACAGACTGTATTATGTTTGTACAAGATTGAGTTTGTGCAGGAAGCATATGCAGACCTTCTGCAATGTCAAACTGCACGCACTTATTAATTTAATAATAAGTGTATTTTATTTTTAATATAATGAATCAATGCAGATCTGATTCCGAATTGTGAATTTGTTCTAATGTGGACTAGTGCAAATATCAAAGTCAACTGCTCTGGTTGACTGCACGAAGAAGACTCCCAAAAACCGTGTCTGCAACATTAGCCTGCTCTAACAATGCAATATGCCTTAAGTAGACACCGGCCAGGCTGTCTACTGCTTTTAATTATCGAATACAAATTTCTGACGCCGATCACACGTGCGGAGTCATAACATACCGCCCGACTTTGAACACAACGTGTTCAATTTTCTTTCTTATCCATTAATGTAATACACTCTCTTAATGATTAACAAAATTTAAAGTTCTTAGTTAAATGCTTGCTGTCACGTATGATTAGTAGGTTTACAACCTGTCAACACTGAAGTTACAAAATTACTGCACATATGCATAATAACATTTGGATTAACAAAATTATGAATACAAAATTAATCCTAATGCCAAATGTTCATGTTTTCCTCAATAGGTAAGGGTGCCACTCGTTTGACTGTCGCGATCGTAAGTTCCTGGCGTGGTTTTGGCGGCCATTGCCCGACCGACGCCGTCGTCTCCTTGGTGCACCTTGACTGTCCGTCCGAGAGACCAGCGCATAGGTGGAAGGTCGTCTTCCTCGAGCACAACCGTGATTCCTATCCTGATTGTTGCGGCTCCTTGTTGTTGCCACTTGCTGCGTATGTTTGAGCTCGTTTAGGTATTTTTTGGACCATCGTTTCCAAAAATGCTGTCGAATTGAATTGGATATGCTGCCAGGATGATATTTTTAACCTTTCCTCTATTCCTGACTTTCTTCTTTGTAAAAAATGAACCACAGTAATCTACACCTGTATTTAAGAATGGACATGCTCGAGTGACTCTGTCTTGTGGAAGATTTCCCATGGTATATGAATAATTATCAGGCTTTGCTTTCGAAAACATTTTATGCATTGTCTTTACAATCTGTTCTCGTGAACGTTTCTTCCTGATATCGGCCAGTAATTTGTTTTTACGGCATGCAGTGTAGCTCGAGTCCCACTATGTAAATGTTCAATGTGTTTTTCCTCGTATTATTAGTTCCGTTATATGATGACCTTTTGGCGGCACAATTGGATGTTTCTCATGGGATGGAAGCTGTGAATTCTTTAATCTACCCCCCTACACCGAATTAATCCATCGTCGTCAATAAATGGATTTAGTGCTCGGAGATCAATGGACTTTTGAGTAGGCCTTGAATTCGTTAAATTGTTGAATTCAGGTTGAAAACATTCTTGCCGAATCAATTTTATGATTTCTACCATCGATCGTTGCATTTCCTTTACCCTTAGTGGACCCATAAGTTTGCTTTTGTCCTTTGTCACGTTGTTTAGAAATCGTAGGCAGTAAGTAGGTAGTGTAAGGAGCGGAGAGCTCCGAATCCAGGAAAAATGTTCATGAGAGGAGCGCCTGTAGAATCGAAGTGTACCGTAAAACACCTCGGTGTGTCAATTTGGACAGAAAACTACTTTACAACGAACACCTGCACGTTATCAAGAAGAGGAGGAGCGCGGTGGCTGCAAATGTGAACGGCGTGACGTCCAGAGACGACGGTTCGAGTATAGACAACAAGTTGCTATACCTGTGTTATGTATCCAGCTGCACTTGTTTATAAATGTGTCATGGTCTGACTAATGAAATTTCAACTGACCTGTCAATATTTAATCTATGTATTCGTCTTAATCAAAATGTTCTCACGTTCCTGTCGTGATCTCTGTGTTCACTTTGTCAAGGCCCCATTTTCCAATATCAATACTATTTGTTGAGACATTAACTATAACACTGTCTCTGATCTTGTGAATATCGTTATTGTACAGAAGTTCACTTCCATCAGTGGCTGTAAATAATCTAGATCTGATACTAAGATTCAAGCTCCTAGTTTTTTTAATGCCATGATCTGTAATCCATATAACATTAATAGTTGAATTAGTTGGGCATGCTATTAATCCTATAGCATTACTAATTACATGATCAATATAATTTGAAACAGGATTTATCTCACAGTACTCTAAAAAATCATCAGATGTATTAGAGGACATCGAGTTTAGACATCTATTTATTTTACCAGAGACTGAATGGGGAGGGCAGAGAATCTCTTCAGGAGAAGACACACACTCATCATAGCCAATTTGGATCCAATCCTTCTCATCATATTCAATCGTAATAAATTCTGGAAGATTTAATTTTACGAATGATCTTGAGAGGAAAAATGGACACTGGTACGATCTGTACATCCTCCCTATGGGCTTCGGTTGCACATTGGGAAGGATTATAATCCCAATAATGGATGGTATTTCTTTATTTATATTGATTACCTCAAATCTCCCAACCTTGTATAACATATTAGGGGAGTTGGGGTACATAGTGTTCCTTAATGATACATGGCTCTTTATCAACTCCTTCAATGACTTTCCAGGTAGTAAATCCGAATTTATCTGGCCTACAAGAGCTGAATTGATTGCACGAATGAAGCTTTGCAATATCAGATATATCCAATTGGATACTTTAGTTAATACTATCTCATTTATAACAAGATGGCAATTAATATAATCTCTTATCTCCCCTAGATCCTTGAGTTAGTGTATGAAATACCCACTCATCATTTTTTGATAATTGATTGAGAGTGTCTGTATGTATATTGATCTGCTCATAAATCTTCTCTATATCATTATTGTATCTATTGTACTCTTTAGCAGTTGAATATTAATTCTATTCCATACAAAACCTGCTCCTACCATCCCTAAAACAGCAACTCCCGCTATAATTCAAGTTACAATCAATTCATAATTCAATTCTTAACCATTGTGGGCCTATTTTCCAAATTTCATTTTGAATGAGTTCAGTTGGTGTTTGTCCCCTCGACACCAAGTCTGCAGGATTGTCCTTTGATGACATGTTTCCACGATGTACCCTTGCAAATATTTCTTATTTCGGACACTCTGTTTGCAACAAACGTCTTCAATAAATGAGGGCGCGTGTGAATCCATTGTAAGGTTATAGTTGAATGTGACCATAAATAGATATTGTCAATCTTTTTACACAATGATTGTAAATACGACCTTGATTAATCGCGATAATAAAAGTGCTCCGCATAACTCCAGTTTAAGCAGGGATATTGATTTGAATGGTGCGACACGATTTTTAAAGAATAACGAATTTGTCATGATTTTGTTATTATTATCAACAGAACGTCGTATATAAATGCATGCCCCATATGCCTTTTCGCTAGCGTCACAACACCCGCGAACTTCTGTGACCTTTGCATTGTTTATAATCACCCTTCTAGTGAACTGAATTTCGTTTGAAACGTGTAATTGATTGTTGAAATCAATCCAATTTGTATGAAGTTCGACTGGTACGGATTCATCCCAGCTGACTTCACATTTTCATAATTTTTGCATTAATATCTTAGCTGAAACCATAGATAAAGTATCTCTAGATGACAAGGTACGGGATAAAAATCTATGCCATGAAAACGATGAGTGGGGGGTGCGGGGTATTAATTTTGCGGACTTAATTAGATGGCACTGTCCGCGCGATATTTGTGCGGGAGGTTTGAATACTTCAAATTTGAATATTAGCGCTAATGTACATACCCATTCAGAAATGTTTAATTTTAACACATTTAATAATAATTCTAAAGTAATGAATTCGATATAAAATACGAAATCAATACCTTAAAATTATTATAGAATTGTGTTAAAATTAAACATTTTTGAATGGATGTGAATAATATTGTAAATTTAAATTTTCTTGCAATCATACTATTGTATGATGCTGTTTACAATTAACAAAAAAGACCATTATCTTTGTAACTTATTTATTTTAAAACTATACTTAATACTAACAATAAATAATTAAACACTAATAATAAATAAATAAATACTAATAATAAATAAATAAACGCTAATAAAAAATAAACAACACTTAATAACTAAACAGCACGGTCTGGAAGATTTTCAAAAGTCTAGGAATATCGAAATGGCTAAAAACAACCTCAGAATTATTAATTTGAATCTGCAATATCATAATATAGGAATGGACGAACTGTGAAGATCAATTTAATTTGGAAAATTTTCTTTTTTTAATTTTTATATCTACCAGTTTCCGATTTTCACGTTTGCAGTACCATGGAATTGAGATAAAGCAAACACCTTTAATTATGCACAACTTTACGGTTTCATTATAACTTTTATATGCAGATTCAAACTGTTCTGCGGTAGGATGATCGTTACCCCGAGCAAGAGCGAACCAAGCCAAAGAAATTCTCTAAAGGATCTTGATTGAAACTTCTTGTCCGTAGATAACGAAATCCTTGAGTTTTTAAAAATTCCCATATTCCCCGTATTACTCGCAGTGTTATAATCCATCCGTTTTGTGAGGAAGGTGTAAGGGACCTTCCTGACTTTGTCAAATACACCCAGGATTTTACAACTGCTTAATTTTTTTCCCAAAACCGTATATGCTGTAAAGTTTTTGAAATGCAGCACCGGAGATCTTTTCCATTCTCAGGAGAAACACTGACTCCATTAAGACTGTCGAACAACGAGTCGACAGTCTTTACAAAAACTGCTGTAGTCAGTGCTTCTCCTGGAAGAATCGCTTGTGATACAAGGCTGACTCATCGCCTGTGCTGCTAAAGACGCCTTCATACTTCGCATACCTGGAGACAAATGGGCTTCTGTTAATTTGGGAAATTGCCGATAGCGAACATTGCCCATATCAACTTCGTACAATTTTTAAATATGAGTCCATTTGGTTTCAGCAAAGAAAGAAGTGTCCCCCAATGCAACTTCACAGCGTATATCGTGTTTCATAAGCATATTCCAAGTGCATTTGAGTAAATGAGGTGGATAAAACACTGTAAAAATTGCTCGACCTTCGAAACCAAAAAAGGGGTCTTCTTTTTTCAATTTTAAGGAATTTAATGCTTTAACATTATTGCATCCCATATCGCAAATCGTGCACGCAACCCGAAGTCCAGTTGACTCTACTCGCCGAATAACTTCAATGATCATTCGTGACAAATGACCTGAAGTTAAATTTCGACAAAAGTAGTAGGCAATCGGTTGCTTCCAGCTACGTCTCGCATCTTGCCACATGAAAACCATAACGCTATTTGCATATTCCTTCCCTATGAATCCGGTGTCCGTGTCAACATGCCCAGTAATTGTACCAGCACGTTGGTCATACGACAACCCCTCGCGAATTGACATTTCATCAAACATCAATGAACAGAAGTTGTCGTTGACCTTTAAATTACTGACCATGCTCGTTAGGTACGACACGATGTAGTCGTTCACACCTGGTTTCAAAGAGATCAACATCAAAAGAGTCCTTGAAGTATTGATCGATGGTAAAGCAATTAATTTCCGTAATAAACGATAACCTTTTGGGCTTCTCTTCCAGAAAGACAAACACAGCAACTTTTCTTCTTCAGTCCACCGTTTGCCTGACTGTGCCACACCCCTGACACGAAGCTATAAAAAATATACATGTTTATAAACGATAATGTAAACATTTAATCATTTGAAAAATTAATACCTGTGAGGCCAACAACATTTGGGCTGTAGCAGGAAGATCTTTGAAAATTAAATTCAAGTGATCTGCACTGCTTCGTAACAACGCCTTTATATTTTTCTTATCTTTTGCACAAACACGTTTCAGAGTACAGATATATTTTTTTCTTTTTTAAAATTTTCATAAATCTATCTATACTCGACGTATTCGGGATTTATTTTCTAATAACTCGAAGAGATATTAATGTTGGTTTCTAAAATATAAATAAAGTTAATAGACTTTGAACGTAAGATGTATAAATCATGCTAAAGAATAACAACTACTTACACGAGATTTTTTGGAAGGAACAGCTATTAAAGGCGTTGATTCGTTGTTGCCACTCGTTTCAATCGAGTTTGTATGGAGTGTGGCAATTTCTGACGGCTCCTCCAAAGTTGCGATCTAACATATACATATATTAGATCATATAACATTGTACTATTTTGAATTACTAAATTAACTTATACCACCAGTGTTTCTGTTCAAAATAATAACAGAAACATTGCAGATGGTGGCTACAATTTGAATGATTATAATATTTTTTTTATAATTCTACAAAATAAATTAGAATATAAAAAGTTGTGAATACTTACATTTACTGGCAGATCGATCTCATCTGCAATGGTAGGAGCAATCGGTGTTTCCATCGTGCTGGTCGATGGAAACACTGCAGACGGTGGCTAAAATTTAAATAGCACTTATTATACAAATGTTTATCGCTACCCAAAAACAAATTAGGTACTTTCGGATCATTGTATCTTACATAGCATGATTTTGAAAAAAAATTATTTTTCAAAGCCATACCTAATAAACCACTTTATTTATTTTTAACAGATGTAGATTATGTTAACAAATAAAAAAAACATTTTATACCTGTCTCTCCAAGCACAAAGATGGGCCGGCTGATCTATTTAAGCGGCTTTGTAGGGAATTGGTAAAGTCGCTTGTTTTAAACTGATAGCTACACAATCTCATCATTTTTGATGCAGCATCAGCATGTTCTTCACCAATTCCCATTGCTTGAAGCCATAGTCGTGCTCTACAATACGAATATAATTAACTATTGTACATAAATAACTATTGATAATGAAAGTTAATAAAATTAAAATTTAACTCACCTGCTTTTCGTCCTTGGGCAATAAAATAATTTATCCCTCGGGACATTACTTATGAAACAATTACGCTGAGCAAAATTCATCTTCACGAAGCGTCTAAACAGCGATAATGAATAATATTAAACAGATGAAATTTTAAACACTGTTTTGCTAAGAATGCAATTTTTGTCAGACCAATCAGAGGCATTTATACATGTTCCTGTTCTCTGCCAATAGTAAAACGATACATAAAATGACTTATAAATCGAGCAACTGACGCCATGTAATTAAGTCCGTAAAACTAAATAGCATGCTCATATTTTCCTATATTACTTTGACCGGCCTGATAGCACACTTGACACAGTTAACTGCTTAAGCAACTACCATACGCACTGTACGGTGTCTCGACGTGCTATCAATCCTCTTCGCTAGGAAGGTAGAACCGATTGAATTACTTGTCTGACGTCGCTTATGTATGGACATTCGCAGTGGCGGCGTACGTCAAGGATCTCGCAACACACTAACGTGCCGCGGCACAGTGGTTGAGAATCACTGTTTTGGATCGAAGTCCTTTAGCCGGCATCGGCCTTGTCTTCCTTCGAGTTAAGAAGAAAGTAGTTGAGATAATAAATCTTGTGAATGATTTATCGGTCAGTCGATATCGTCGGTAATTGCTGAGCCCACCTGAACCTATGGCAAAATCCTGCGAATAAAATAGTGCTCGGTAATTAAAAAATACGTTTTACATACCCGTTTCTTCGTAGTCCACCATTTTTAATTGAATTATTTTCTGTTGATCGTTGATCAGGAATTTCTTTCAATGCGTCTTGTGCATTCGCATCTTTAGCGAGTATATTTTCACTTCTGACTATGCCTTATTTACTTTATTTTCTTTTTGAATTTTCAATATCAAGATGATGCATTAAGGATAAAAATCAATCTGAAAGTACAGTTATCAGGTTCAGGACGGGAGGTGATCTGCACTGCTTCGTAACTCTGCCTTTATATTTTTTTTATTTTTCACACAAACATGCTTCAGAGTACATATATGTTTTTTCTTTTTAAAATTTTTTTTGCTTCCTTGTTTGGAACTCATTTCGATCGAGTTTTTTTTAGAATGTGTCAATTTCTGGTGACTCCTCCATAGTTGCGATCGAAAATGTATATTATATATTACATAATGTAACTTTGTTTTGTTTTGAATTACAATACAAATAAAATTGTACGTAAATATTAACAATTACAGTAAAAATGAATTAAAATATAACTCCGCTGCTTTTCGTTTTTGGGCAGTAGAATAATTTATCTCTCGGGACACTGCAGATAACACCTTCCAAATTTCATCTTCGATCACAAATTACGAGGACATTTTGAGAAGTTTGTGGTTTAACAATGAAAGAATATACTCGTGTTTTTAAATGACTTTTATTTTTCATTATCGTTCCTCGGAACTTCAATACACTTGTGGGTGTGCACAGCGGTAGTGCAGCAGAAGTCGGGTTAAATTAAAAACCATGGAAGTTTTTAATAATGCACTAGATTAGAGTTCGTCGTTGACCGAACGCACACCATCGAAACTCGTTTTCTTTGCCCGTCGTACGTCCGCACTCATTCATCCCGAAACCCGTAATAATCTTTTTCTATGCAGTCTCCCCACTCTTCGTCCGTCTCAATTCGTCGCACAAACACACTTTTCATTCGCCCAACAAACAATCTTTTTAAATAAAAATATTCGACAATCAACGTCTGATTGTCGTTTCAACCACTACAATCACCACACTCTCGCACGCACCGACACCGTACATCGTTCCATTATTGTCTGTAGCTTGGCCGCTACACACTTCATCCGGCAATGCTCCAGTGCTTTTATGCCGTTCCGGAATTCCTTTTCTCGGAGGTCCTGAAAATAGCAATTCATTGTTAATATTAGTTTTTCATCTGACAAAAATCGCCTACCGCCAAGAATTTTTTTTTAAGTTTTGGGAACAGATGGAAATCTGACGGTCAAATCTGGAGAATACGCTAGATGGGGCAGCAAGTCACTTCAACTTAGCGAGTTTTGTAATGAATTCAACGGTTGTATGGGGATGTGCATTGTCCTGATGAAAAATGATTTTTTTCTTTGATAAATCTGGTCTTTTCTCACGAATCTTTCGATCGAGTCGATCCAAAAGTTTAGCATAATACTCTATCGTTATTGTTAAATCCTTTGAAGAGTAGTCGGTCAGCAAGATCCTTTTGGCATCGCAAAAAATTGGAGCGATAACTTTTTCAGTGGATAAACTTATTTTTGTTCTCTTTGGTGGTGGAGAATCGCAATGCTTCCGTTGCTTTGATTGTTGTTTTGACTCGAGAGTGTAATGAATCCAAGTTTCATCTTAGTCACAAATCGCTGAATAAAATCGGTATTATCGCTTTTAAATCGATCCAAAAAGTCTTTGGAGATTTGCGTTTATAATCAGTTGTCAGCAAACGTGTCACCCATCTTACCGATAGCTTTTTCATACCTAACTCTTCAGTTAGGATGTGATATATACGAGTTTTGTGTTGGTGTGACGGAAACTTCATTTTAAAAAACACAAGTGGAGTCTATTATAAAATTAAATAGATGTTACTCCACAAACGTACTTGTAAAAAATCCGCCTAAATCTAAATATATATCATTTTATATAGGTTTTCGATATTGCTATTTGATGGAAACTGTCTATTCAGCTTCTCATCGCGTTATCAACATGTGTTGTCTCTTGTCTTATCCTTGCCGTGTTAATATATTATGTTTGCGATTTATGTATTTTTTAATGAGGCATGAAAGTATATTCTTTTCTCCGTTTAGTTTCATTTTTTCTTTTTGTTTTATGAACATTTTGTGTTTATTTTTAGGAAGAAAGTACTTGAGACAGTAGATCATATTGATGATCTATGCCAACTTTACAATTCCCTTGCGATCGTCGCTGCATAGCATTTGTTGTTGATACGTTGGTTTTGTGTTGGTGAAATTTACATAGATGTTGCTCTACACAATAATTGTAACAAATCTACTTAAATCTAACAATGCATTTCTTTATATAGGTTTCGATTCGTCATTGTCCATTTCGAATGTTTATGCCTGTTGCTTATTGATGGAATGTTGTCTGTCATCTTCTCATAAAGCTTAGCTGGCGTTTTCTAGTCAGAATGTTTATCTATTGATTATCGATGGAATGTTGTCATCTTCTCATAGAGCTTAGCTTGCTTATATGAAGATATAACTCCTCCAGCCTTAAAGGAGAATTCGGGGACTTGTTACTGGATACGATAGTTTCACCTCTGGTTGTCTCTGGATGGTGATTTCTTCATTTTGTTTATCTGTCTTATTCTTACATATTTTTTTCTTTTTAATACAATGGTATGATATATAAACTAATATCACAACTATGGTATTATATCATATTATCATCCAAAAACTTACTTTATGAAAATGTATTTGATTATTCGATATTGTATTTGTTTTTGGATTTTCAATGCATTTTTTACAATATTCAGTTTATCTAAATCAATATTCTCTAAATTTAATGGTTCAGTGTCAATGTTAGGAAGTTAGTAAGTAGCATTGAACTACACACAAGCCGACATTACTTTGTTCGTACAAATATTCGCTTACCATTATAGTTTTATTGTTACAAAGATTTTAAGTATGCTTATACGTAATTATCGCTATAAGTTCAGATATCACGATGATGGGTAGGAATGTAACCGTTACGCCTTAATGCTGCTCTAAGCTTGATCTTCCTGATCGTCTCTACAGTAAAGTTCTAGGGTTCTCTCCGCTAGGTTTCTCGCGTGGCAATTCCAGTGCATGCACCGGGCATTAAAATCTCCGACCATGATAACTTTGTTGCCGAGACGTAGCACTCGGTCAATATCCTGCGTATGGAGGAGGTAGTTCGGAGCCTTGTATGTTGCTGCGACTATAATTTTATTTGGAATTTCGATAATAGCTGCCATCACCTGTAACGTATTCACCTGAAATTCAGGTGCTCCGTATTGCCTTATATCTTTTTTGACATACAGAGATACTCCTCCTCCTTTGCCATCTGGCTTAGGCTTATGATAAGCTGTGTAACCGGGGATTGCTACGTACTGGTTATCTATAGATTTGGTTTCTGTGACCATCGTGATGTCGACATTGCGTGCTTCCATAAAGAAGCGAAGCTCATCTTTTTGCGTTGGATGCCATTTGCATTCCAGAACGTGACATGAAGTGAGTCAGCTGGGGCGTATCTAGCCATTGAGATGACTTAAAAATGCCCAGAATGTGGCGAATTGTTGCTGTTCTGTCGTGGCTTCACGCATCTTGTGTGTTAGTTCGTTGACTAACCTCATCATTTTGCCGACATCGCACGTCTTGTTTAACGCGTCGAAATCATTTGCCATGTTTACGAATTGGTTTGGTCCTGGTATCGTGAGACCGTTGCTATAGGAATGTTCCTTGGAGAAATGTGTTTGCTGTGGAGGCTGCTGCTATCTGTTGACCGTGGGTGCAGGGGCGTCTACGTATCGGGTAGCCTGTCGCCTCATACCTAGGTAGTTGCGATTATCATTCCGTGGTGCAGCTAGTAATCTTCGAGCAGCTGCTCTTTCTTTCAGGAAGACGCGCCTTTCCTGTTCTTTGATATGGGCTTTACAGCCCCTGTAGTTATCGGGGTGTTCGCCCTCGCAATTTGCACATGTGGCTGGAGTGTCCCTTGACTTAGTACACTCCCTTGATTCGTGGGACTTGCCGCACTTAACACATTTTGATGGTATGTTGCAGTTACGGGCGGCGTGCCCGAACTGCTGACATCTTTAGCATTGCGTTATCTGGGAGGATGATTTGTACATCTCCCAGTATATCTTGGTGTAGAAGATACTACGTACCTTCTTTATATCCTCTAATTTTGTGCCATTTGGTAATGACACCAGGAATAACGGTGCGTAGTCGCTTCCCCGATGTTTGATTTCCCTGACTTTAATAACAGGGCACCTTTTGCTTTTATTTCGCCCATAATATCTTCAGTGTATACTCCCGGGGGCATACCTTTCAGAATAGCGTTGACCTGCTTTTCACTCTGAGGAGTGAACGTGAAGAAATCAGACTTGCCCTTTTGCAGGACGCGTATCAATTCACGATAAGTCCTTATGGACTCAGCCTTGATGATCAGTCCTTGTTGCGTCATTTTTGTGTAGAATTTTTTCGGGTAGCCGGCTTTGTCGATATATTTAGCCAAAGTGGCAGTGAAAACCTTATGGTTATCAAGGTTCTGTTTTAGGACGATCGGCGGAATACGCTCCGGTCGTGCCTCCGTGATGGTGCATTGGGGTGACCCAACTAGCGGTGTGAACCTGTTGCTAGTTGCAACACACGCTTGATTAGAATTTGCCTGGTCGTGGTTCACGTTGCTGGATGTGACCTTCATTTGCTTAATAGCAGGTGTCAGATTTGTCGCATTTGTCGTTGGCCCCGCCCCTAGCGTCTGATACGTCATTCGTTCCATTGTTGGCTGTTGTGGTTGGCGACAGGTCGGCTGGCGGCGCCCTGACGCGGCGGCGCTTGGCGCGTACCTTGGCCCAACCGAACACCTAGATGTATTAGATCAGACCGTAATAGTGCTAAGCGGCGTGGGTACGCCACTCCCTTGTCGCCTGCGCAGTGCACAGACGCGCCCAATGTAGTGATGCACTACACTGAACAGCACAGAACTAGCCGCGCACTATACAATGTACTACCTCGCTACATTCGCTGCACTAATGGCACACTTGTCAACAACACAGCAGATATAAGACACACACCGTACATACAGTACGGTGTCAGGCAAGCCAATGTATATAATAAAATACTGTATTTTATTTGTGTGACCAGAGGGATCACAACACGAATGTGATAGTTTGTATAAAATGAATATTAGTAAACACAAATAACATAAAGAATATTATTTAGGGTTGATATATAACTCAGATAACGACAGGAATGTGATAAGTATATTAGTTGAGATGGATACTTGTATATAATAAAATACTATACTTTATTTAAGTGTGTGACCGAAGAATCGTGACAGGGATGTGATAGTTTCTTTTCACATGAATACATTAGCGAGGGTGGATACATAGCAGTGCATACAATACATCTCTTCAATAGATTTTACTTTGTGATCCGCTTTATATCTTACTGGAAACCGCTGTGATGCATCCTTTTTGCTAGCCGTGATGGTACCGATGCACGCCGTGACCACCTGTTCTCATCTCTCTTTCTCTTACAACGTGTCATCGAATGCATCTCAGTCGGTGCATCAAAGGCTTTGTTTTACAGTCGAAACGTTTACGGACTCACAGCGGGAACGAAGGTATGAGTGTGCACTGATCGGTCGTGCATGGATGGGAAAAACATGCACGAAAAATATGTGGTCCATTCGGAATTACAAGAATCCCGAACAATTATGTACGGATCATAAGTGTTGTATTTGACGCTACTTTCAAGAATAGCATTGTCGTAGTAATCTCGTTTAATGGTAATACAGTCCGAAATGTTCGATGGTTTTGTAGGCCGTATTTCGTATCAACCGTTAAACCTCCTGTGTTGAATAGATTAACCACTGTCTTTATTGAACGTTAGGATCAAACGATGCGGTAACGCGACAGTAACGTTCCAATAGGTATAGTATAGTAAGTTTATTGAATTGACTGACGTGTCATAGCGACTATTATGTGTGGTTTACTAAGGTGATAGCTTCTTTTAGCTTGTTTGATGCTCTACCGGAAATTTCTTACCTCGTGCTTCATGAATCTTGTTACAGTCGTAATCGTGTTTAAGAAATTGCTGTTTCTCAGACTGTTTAAACTTAAGGTATTTTGTATTCTTGTCACACGGCACTTCGTCGACATTGTGGATCGGTGAAGGTTACCCGCTTTACCGATCTTGAGACCTCGTTAGACGTCAGGATTTTTACGTCCGGATAGAATTCCTATAGTAGAATGGCGGATTTTCTGATTATTCTGTGCAAAATATTTAAGATTTCACTAAATCACCGATTAAAGTTACGTCGACTGTATCGAAGGTATTCTTATAATTACCCGTAATGTGTTTTAGTTTGAATTTGTTTTAAAAGAGTGTTGCTCTCATTTTAAGTATATTGGAATTATCATCGACGTTCTCCTCCGCACGGCACAATTCTTTGCGAATTTCTATGCCTTTTGCATATCTAAATCTGATTCGAACTCTGTTCGACGCGTCGAGATTCAGTTTTCGTTTATTCCGTACGCTCGGAGGAGTTTAATTTGTTCGAGAATTTCCAGTTCCGCATTTCTGCAGGGTATATGCAATGTTCACATTTAGAGTCGTTCAATTCCGTATTCGTCATTTCTGGAGACAATTTAAAACACCTTTCATATGATGTAATAATCAAGAAACTAATAGTCAATTATTTTAAAAGAAAACACTTAATCATTGGATGAGACGTGCAACATTTGTTCCGTGTTTATTTCTCAAACCAATTATAGTTCTTGAATCGTCACTTTCAAACGATTTTCAAACTATACTCATAAGGGTTTCTTCGTCACTGTATTTATCTCTCTATAATTCTGTTAAGAGTTTCGTGCTCATGTAGATTATTAGAACGGTTTTCTTTTAAAATGGTTTTGTTTGAAACATATTTTTTTGTCTCTCGGGATCTATTATCATTTGTAGACATAATAGACATTTCGGACGAATTTAAATTCTGTTTGAGATCTATGTTCGCCGACAAATTATCAGAATAGCAGGTTTTGCTAAATAAAGTTATCTTTACTTCTATTTCTAGCAGCGGTTGATTTCACTGCTGTGCTTGATGGTCCTACAAATCTCGAGGATTGATATTTATTAGTTAATTTTTCATGAATACTTTTTCTATTCTCGAAATCATGTAAATTCAAATTACAATCTTCGAGTAGTATTTGGGCATCGCTAGGACGTCCACGAATAAGTCTTCTAATTGGTTTCGATACAGATGGTAACTGTAAACTAGGTTTACATAGAAACATTTTCATATTTGACGCTTGCTTGTCTTTAGTAGAACTTTTTTTTTATTCATTTTTAACGATTTATCAATAACTTCGTTTACTCAAGAAATAGTCTGATGGTTTTACAAAATTCACAAGATGTATTACTAATAATGTTTTGCTAAAATCACTACGGATAGATTATATTAATAAAAAATGTGTGTGTGTAAAGCCACACGCGGTGGAATTGAAACTTCCGAGCTTGTTCGCGCTTTTTCTGTGGTTCGATTCGGCGGGCCACGGTTGTACGTGAATCAAGAAAGGATTGAGTAAAAGTTCAAAGGAATACAAACTTTATTATACAATTGACAATGATCAAATAACACAACAGGGTAGAAATGGTAAAGAATGGAAGAGTGAATTCTGCAGCGGAGCACGGCGTCGTCACTGCAGTCTGTCTCGCGGTTCGGTGATGTACTGTGCTAGACGTGCACTGGCGGGGGTCTTGGCGACCGTACATAAAAAAGCACGGTCAGTCCGAACAGTTCACTTTGCCGGAGGGAAGGAAGGTAGTGTTGCACACGGCTCGACCGTGTAGGGATGGGAATAGACCAGTCTTAAATTTACTGACTATTTTCTCAGAATCCCGATCAGCTTTATATCTTATTACGCATTGGAAACTGCTGTGATGCATCCTTGTTGCTAGCCGTGATGGTTCCGATCATAGATAAAAGACTCTCTAGATGACAAGGTACGGGTTAAAAATCTATGGCATAAAACGATGGACTGGGTGGTGCGGGGTGTTAACTCATGCTGACACAGCCTGGTGGCACTGCCCGCGCGTTATTTTTGCGGGAAATTTGAACACTTGAAATTTAAATATGACCGCTGGTATATTTAAGGAAAGATTTGGCTGTAATAAGTTGAATTATCGGTGTCGCGCGAAGGTCGCCATGCGCCTCGGACGCGAGGAGTAACTTAAATGATCTTATTGTAGGTTCGCAAATTAAATAAATTTGACAAGCAGATGCAGTTTAAGTTTCTTTTTATTTTACACTATTTACAGAATGACGCGACGCCACAGTTGTAGCGATGCGCGTGGATGAATTTGAGTTTTTGTAGAAATCTATAGAACTTAATTTTTGGACGGCTTGAACACGCTCGCCGATGCTCACGGTTCAAGCCGGAAAGACGAACTGGCTCTTCTATAGCCAGAGACGAAGAGGGGTCGCGGCACAAGCACCTGCTTGCGGCGATGTTGCGTCACATCTGTTGAGCTGGGCGGCGCTGCTGAAGGCGCGCTGGACGGTGGCGCCACAGTCACTCCTTCCCTAGAGTACACCTGGTTTGAAGGTGGCCCTGATGACGATGATCCTGGTCCCTGATTGAACAAGTTGGCGATGTCAAAGGTGACTCTTGGCTCTGCTACTGTGGGTGCGGCAAGCGGTTCGTCGCTTGGAAAAAAAGCTGGTTGTAGCCGGTCCACTGAGACGGTTTTTGGATGATCGTCGATCTCTATGACGTAGCACTTGGTATCGATGCGCCTCAGCACCTTATGTGGCCCTGTGTAGGGCGGCGTGAGCGGCGCTTTGACGGGGCGCACCGCGTAGAACACGTGTGTACAGGTCTCTAGCTGTGGGTGGACGTAATGCCATGGAGTTGTGTGGTGAGCCGTTGGGATGGCTCGCAGAGCCTGGAAGTGCTGCCGTAGTTGGTCCAGGAAGTTCTCTGGACACGCTGGTACGTCTTGTTGAACAAAAAAACTCTCCTGGCACTCTTCAAGTTGTGCCAAAAAGAAGTTCTGCTGGCGACGCTTTGAGATCGTCCTTGTAGGTCACTCTGAGACCAAATAGGACGGTTGGAAGGAGTTCTACCCAGGGGATGTCCGGATTGCACATCAGTGCAGCCTTGATTGTCCTGTGCCAGCGCTCTATTAGCCCGTTTGACTGCGGATGATGCGGTGTCGTGTGAATTTTCGCAGCGCCCATCATGTTTGCGAGGTTTGTGAAGAGAGCGGCTTCAAACTGCCGACCCTGGTCAGTAGTGATGGTGAGAGGTATGCCGAAGATTGAGATCCAACCTGAGTAGAGAGCTGAGGCCACTGACTCGGCCTTCATGTCCTTGAGAGGGATGGCTTGAGGCCATCTGGAAAACCTGTCAATGATGGTGAGACAGTACCTGAAGTCTTGGACTAGAGGCATGGTGATAAGGTCCAGGTGTATATGATTGAACCTTTTCTCTGGAACTTCAAGGTGATTGGGCTCGGTTCTCGTGTGTCAGTGAATTTTGGCGCGCCCAGCGAATGGCGTCTTTTCTGATTCCTGGCCAGATAAATTTTTCTTTCAGCGCCTTGGAAGTTGTGCGACCGCTGGGATGCGCTAAGCCGTGGACGACGTTGAATGCCGTTTTTCGTAGAGACGGGGGCAAGTATGGCCGAACCGTACCTGACGAGACGTCACACATGATGCGCGCGTTGTCGATGTCGAGCGCTTGGAGCTTGAGAGAGCTTGCTGTGCCTGGCTGCGGTGCGTCACCTTCGCGTTGCTGGGCTTCTCGGATGGTGTGGGCGTCGAGACGATGAGGCGTGACGATGTCAATGGCGAAGACGCGCGATAAAGCGTCCGCAACTACGTTGTCGTCACCTGAAATGTGAACAAACGTTGTGCAGAACTGGCTGATGTAATCCAGTCGGTTGATCTGGCGTGGCGACGCTTTTTCTGGACGTTGTTGCAGAGCTTTGGTTAGAGGCTTGTGGTCCGTTCTGATGATGAACTCGCGATCCTCCAAGATGTGTGCAAAGAATTTCAGTGAGGCGAAGGTGGCGAGCAGCTCTCGGTCGTATGGGCTGTAGCTTTTCTCCGCTGCTGAGAGTTTTCTGGAGAAGAAACCTAACGGTTTACGTACGCCATCGATAATTTGCTCTAACGAGCCTCGGAGTGCCGTCGACGACGCATCCGTGGTGGGGACTAGTTTGGCATCCGGGTGAAGAAAGCTAGTTGACGTGGCGTTGACCAGAGCTTTCTTTGAGCTTTCGAAAGATTCGATGAGCTGCTCATATTTTCATATATTACTTTGACCGGCCTGGATAAAAGACTCTCCGTCTTATTTGAATAGTTAGCAACGGTTAGTACTTTGATTAGTCTGGTTATCTACGCTTCTGATTTTCTTTATATACGAAGTTCATTTAATTTACAAGGTATTTGTGTGATTAAAAAAAATACCTTTAATTTAACAATCGATAATTTAAAAACATGAAAGAAAACAAATCGAGCAACTGACACCATGTAATTAAGTCCGTAAAACTAAATAGCATGCTCATATTTTCCTATATTACTTTGACCGGCCTGGTTTCGTCTAAGGTATCAAAATGTTCTGTGTCTTGACGTCACGACGATGTTTTTTTCAGTCTGTGACACAATATCGACACATTCCTGAGTGTCTTCAATCAGTTTTTTTTCACTTCGGCGACGAACTCCATTGCACACGATTTCTATCACTTGTGATATTTCAGCGTCGTAATTGAACTACTGTTCGGATTCGCTGCCTCCCACCCATATCTTTCAGAGTGTATCGCGAATTTTAAATATATACTAACGAAGACAAAATCGTTAACCGTATGCAAGTGCGCGACATTTATCATCTTTTAAAAGTTTATGCCATTTTACTATCTTTTAATACTTAACTTCCATGAAAAGTCGATTAGTTGAAAATCCTATTATTCAAAGATAATGCTATTATCGAAATTACTCTATTATTTCGAGAGCGGTGACAAGTAAGGTAAGATTAGGTAGAGGCACCATTGCTACTCGCTTATACTGCCGATACATTTTGTTGGTTAGAGAATGTAAATGCCACCAGGTAAAACTACCAATTGGTTTTTCTCAGAATTTTATCTCTCACACACACGCACACTCCACTGTTTCCTCTTGTCGCGCTCATTCTTTATGTCCGCACTGAAAAAGTAAGCTAATCTCAATCTGTAGTGTTTGTGGTTACTGTTTAGTACAAAAATGTCTTAAAAGATAATGTGTATTGTTCCTCAGTGTAGTTTTGAAAAAACTAAAAGTTTTTTTTCTAGTGTCCGTGCACATGAAAAACAGCAAAAATTGTAGAAACGAATAATAGTTCAGTTTAAGGACCTTTGTGAAAACACACCTTAAAAATTCAAATTTTTGCTAAAATGATTAATTACAATATAAGACGTGATTTTAAGTCGGGGGTGCAAGGATCTTGCAATAAATAATATTAACAAACAGTAAAAAAGTGTCCGACTGACAGAAGGTACAAATTGCAAAAATGGTCTTTTTATCACAAAAAACGCTTTTTCATTGAACATTTACCGATAAAAACATTGAATAATCACTTGCATAATACATTTTTCTACATTAAAAAGCGAAAAACTTCGCGGAAGAAAGTTAATGAAACTAGATATTCGCGTGATTTGCCTGTCATTATTCTGCGTGGCGCATCCCTTATGGCACGTTCATGTGCGTGTAAACAAGTGACGCTTTTTTAAATAACTTGTTACAAATTATTTGTACTCAGGGCAGTATACCTGCGCTCGGCTGGGTCGAAAAACGGTGAGAATGAGGTTGAGGATGAGGGTGAAGGAGGTCTAATTTTAATTTTATAAATCGGGATATATATTGACTAGACAAAATCGGACTTTAAAAGCGTCACTAACTTACATGCATATGGTCGCGCCACAACGGATGCGTATGCATATGGCTGCGATGCGCAGATTAATAACAGGCAAGTCAAGCGAATGTCTAGTTCCATTAAATTCTTTACGCGAAGTTTTTCGCTTTAAAATGTAGAAAAATGTATGATGCAAGTGACTATTCAGTGTTTTCATCGATAAATGTTCAATGAAAAAGCGTTTTTTACGATAAAAAAGACCATTTTTGCAGTTCGTACCTTCTGTCAGTCGGTCACTATTTTTTACAGTTTTTTCATACTATTTGTTGTAAAATCTTTGCTCCCCCGACTTAAAATCACATTTTATCTTGCAATCAATCAATTTATCAAAAAATTTGAATTTTTAAAGTGCGTTTTCACAAATGCCCTTAAACTGAACTATTACACTGAATTTGATGGACCGTGTTTTTAAAAGTGAATTTAAAGAGTTCATGTTACTTGTATATATATATATATATATATATATATATATATATATATACATCTAAAATGACTGAAGATTACTCCTTTCTGTCTGATGTTCGCTTTTCTTCTTTGCAAATTAATATACTCTGTAGAATTTTCTTCTAAAATAGGACGATTGCATCGGTGTTGAATACCTGCTCTGATTCATATCCCTTCTCTACAAGTTCCCTGAAGGTGTCAGGAATCTCACTAGCTGCCTCTTAATCGGAGGGGTTTGTTCTCTTGTAATTTCCTGTTTACCTGTCCCCATAGGATAATTTCTTCCTGTAAAATACGCCTCCGTTCATTCCTATCACTCGCTTTATCTCGCCACCGTGGTCCTTATATCGTCTCCTACCCCGTCCGTCCACCTTCTTTCCAACCTATAGCCATCCGTTCGTTTGAGATGTTTCGGCCGCTTAACTCGATGGATTTTCACGGCCGATATAATATTATCGAAAAGATCATCCCGTTTAAAATTCATGCGAGTTCTCTGTTCATTTCTACCGATTCTCACAGGTCCGTAGGTCGAGGGCAACATTCAGTAACAAAGGTGCTGATGTATCTCCTCGCTTAAGACCGACGTTCGTCGTGAAAGAGTCACGGTCGCGATTTCGCACTCGTACCGACACTACTTGCTGTTTGGTTGTTAATTTAAACAGTGCGACCGGTTTAAGCCGGAATCCGAAATCTGTCATCGCCGTCCGTACGGCTTCTCCGTCGACTCTCGTGAGCCGTTTTAAAATCAACGAATATACCGTAGAGGGGGATATCGAATTCCCGGCATTCTTCCACTGTTTGATCGAGATAGAAGATGTTTTCTATCGTGGATCTACGAGTCCACGTCGGTAGCCTCCGATGATTTCATCCGTGTAAGGTTTGAAAACACACACTTTCAGCTGCTCTCGCGTTATTTTGGTTCAGGCGAATCATTAGCGGATAAAGTGAAGCGATCGTTAAAAAAATGTGACGTTTCGATGGATCCGCTAGCTTTTTCGAAAGGTTCTTCTCTGTTCTGGTCTGTTGTCACAGTGTACATCGAAGAACTACTGATTATCCGATTTTTGTATCCAAATCTTACCGGTTTGACTTTTATAAATTGTTTTGCCGGATTGTGACCAAAATTTTTAACCGTTGACTCATAGATCTTCAATAGCATCATCGTCTGACTCTTCACAGTCTGTTAATCCAATTTCGGAGGAATTACACAGTTCCATGCTTTTATTAATGTGATATTCTTCATTTTCTAAGAATTTAATAACATGTTCTAACCTAAGAAATTCCTTGATCGATTGTCGACGAGTATTTTGGTAAACTGGTAAATCATCGTTTAGCGAATGTTTCGCTTCCGCTGTAGTAGTCTTCTCAGGTGTGGGTTGATGTTCAACGATAGTCTGTTTGAATTCTCTCTTCACTGGTTCCTCACAATCAATTTTTGCTAAAGTAATATTCACGTCGCATCCCTTCTCAATCAGTGCCTCGAAGACTACATCATCAATCCGAACTTGCGTCGTCACACTCTATGGTTTCTTCATGTTCGCTGATAATGCTGGAAGCGGTGCTTGTTGGTTGCCGGAGCAATTCTTAGCAATGTGACCAGACTCACCACACTTGAAACATTTTAATCTCTGTCAAGGTGGCGGTGCGTGCCGAGGATATATAATTGCGGCAGTGAATTATCAAACTCCAATAGATAATGGAAACGTTTCCGACTTTGTGTACATGGAGATGGAGGCTAGACTGATCGCCGCCGTGGGAACGTTACTGCCGATAGCAGCGAGACGCTGTACCGCTCCCTTCAAGTTGCGTTAACTTCGATGTTGCCACGAATCCGTAGAGACGTAAGGAGAGTCGGTGTTACAGACTGAACCATCAGAGATAGAGAGCGAGCACTCAGTTGCTATGGGAACGTCATTGTCCACAGAAGCGAAGCGCTGTATCGTCTACACCGAGTGTTGAGAATCTGGTGCCGTCACTGATCCGTAGAATAGTACGGAGCTTTCGCCATACGGTTTGCTGTCCAGGAGGAGTCCGAGATATTCGAGTTTATGGGTGATGTCTCCCTGGAATCTGATATCTCTCTTCTCCGTCCTTCCCGTTGAGAAGTTCACGGCCGCAGTTTTCGTGCGGTTGGTCTGCGTTTAGTTTTTCACGAAGTACTTGGGTGTTTTGTCGACAGCTAGCTCCATGGAGTTGATGACATACATGATGGATCGCTGGTTGCGGGAAGTGTACGGGGCTGCGTCATCGGCGTAGTAGGCCCTGTTGATTGGTGGGTGTCGTTTGGGGAAGTCATGGATATGGAAGGTTAACGGGAGTGGTCCCAGGACATTGCTATGGGGTAATCCCGTGGGGTTTTTGGTAGGAGGTTGGTGCGGGGCCCTTGAAACTCAATGTTGAACTAGTAGAGGGTTAGGTAGGATTGGATTGTCTTTACAAGGTGGGGAGGGACGAGTCGTTGGTCTAGCCTACGAACGAGGTTGTCTTTCTAGACTGGCCTCAGACAGCTAATGTCCCGGGTTGCATACCCACTGGAAGGGACGGGTCTAAGCGAAACAGACCTATGAGCGCGTGTCAAAGCTCACTTGTCCTGTCTCTAAGCGTACGTTTCGCGTTTGTTATTTTGTTGATGTGTACGATATTTGTTTAGAATGATGAAAACAGTAACAAAACAATCGATCGTCGTTGTTTTATTGTTTATGTCGACGACGACGTAGAGGCCAGAGTATGCATGCTGTAACATGTTGCGTATTTCAACTCGCATAAACATTTGTGTACAGGTTGCCAGGTCTTTGTTTATGAAGATTTTTCGAGAATTTTCTCGACAATTGGCGATATTGTTTCCGATTTTTATCGTAAGGGAACATGTTAGAGGAAATTTGCTCGGCAGTCGTAGTGGTTGCCCATATACTTGCTCCGCCACACTAAATCTCTTGTTCTCTTTGACCTCACTGCGCTGGTCTAGAAGAACAGAAGGTATATTGTTTGTCCGTTGTGGGTTAGTTGTGTGGGCTGTCAGAGCTGTTTTCAGTGAGCGATTCCAACTTGCGATTCGCCCATTACTTTGTGGGTGATATGGTGCTGTATGAAACTTGTGTATATCCAGAAGTCGTAGATTGGATTCAAATTGACGTCCTTGGTCTGTAGTAAGTCGAAAAGGTCCGTCGAAGCGGGATATCCAGTGTTTATAACAAGTGCCTGTTACCATGGGTGCTTTGATGTTCGAGATGGTTAATGCTCCTGACCATCATGTGCTGCAATCAGTCATCGTCAGAACAAAACGATTGTTTTCGGAATGGGGCAACGGTCCCGCAATATCGATATTTACGTGTTCAAGCCTATATGATTGCGGGTATTTTCCCAGTGGAAGTATAGAGTGACGATGGATTTAAGTACGCTGGCAATTCTTACAGCTTCGTGTCTATGTTGCTACATCTCTGTTGATTGCTGACCAGACAAATCTCAGATTCGTGAGTCGTCTACTGGATTGGTGTCTGGGTGGCTGAGATCCTGTAGTTTGTCAACCGTGGGGTTCTGACAGTTTTCGGGTAGGTAGGGTCGGGGCTCCCCCAAGTGGTTTCACAATAAAGACGTATATCGCTGCCGGGAACCGTGACTCGTTTGAAGAGGAAACTTTCCTGCTTTCTTAAGAAGTTTACGTCTTGTTTTTCACATTTTTATAAAGTTTTCGGGAATGTATATTATATACATCGGCTGCCACATTTGTGTCTCCCTTGCAATATCGCAACTCAATAGTAAATTTAGCTATGTAATTCAGGTGTCTTTCTCTTCTGGGGCAAGCTGTGTTTCGTTTTTCTATCATAGCGTACGTAAGGCTTGCTTCGATTTTTCTAATATGTCTGTTGCTTCGGTTGTCCACTGAATTGGGGATTTGTAATTTTTTAAGAGGCTTCTTCAGAACCGCGGCGTTGTGAATAATAGCAGCATTGCAGACTTTCGCATCAATCATTGTCAGAATCATCGCATGTTTGACAGAAAATGAATGATTTGCTTGTCCGATTGCAGTCGCTTTTAATGTATTTGTTTTGTACATAACCGATTTCTTCGTTTGTAATATCGGCATTTTCGTCTACAAACCGAATTCGTATTGGTCGACAGTAACGTGGCGAAGAATGTATTCAGTTCTACCAGATTATTTTTGTATTGTCTAGACCACAAGTTGATTGTAAGGGGACAAATAAACTTTGAAAAATATTTGCATCCGAATCTGCTTTATTTTAAAATTTTTATTTAAATTATACTTGCTGTGATCGATCGCATCCCCATTTCGTGCATTTGCTTTTCCGATAATAATTATTGTATTTTTTTATCCGTCGGTTTTATGGTTATGTTACTATTATTATGAAATTGTAGATATTGTCATTGAATTTTGCAATGGAACTAAGTTTGTATATTTTCCTGTCATCCTATTTATCCAGACTTTTTATTATTTCATCATTTCTTAAATTTATTATATATATATATATATATACACACACCATATGAACATGTAATTATATTAATGTTCCTTATCTATGTGTGTATTTTTGAAAAAGTACCTGAATAATATTTGGGAAAATGTAATTTTTTTGGAAATCAATGAAAATTGTCGATCGAGTGCGGGGATCAACGAGCACGACCGCAAACAAAATTGTACCGAGAAATATAAACGAGACATAAAATATATAATGAGACAAAGGCGGAGGGGTTCACCCAACGGAAATATATCGGGGCAACCGAAAAAAGTAGTAATATGGAAAGGAAAAATAATCTGAACATATGGCGGCGACATCTTCTCTTCTTCTTTTTCCATCTGTAGACAGTGAGTCACTGACAAGACCTCCCGACAAGGTTCTTTTCATCTGTTTGATTCAGTTAGCTTACAGATAGTCTCCATAGTTTCAGTTGAAAATGGTTGTGATAATGAACCTCGTTTTGTCGACTTCTTGTCATAAACTATCCACTTTTCGTCCCCAGTTACGAGTTGTGGCAAAAAAGGATGAATTCTTTGCCGTGACAACAAAGAATTGTACGTGATGGCGGCAGTGGCCTCGAGTTGGCCACTGTCAACGCTGTCTCGGAGCATGGAGGCGGTCTCTGCTATCTCGACACGGAGGTATTCCTGGCGTGCCAAGATGTCGGCCAAGTCCGACTGCGAGGCTTTGCGGGGACTCATTTGCGAAATCTTGTTGAAACGTTGTTCTTAACTGATGGTTGCGGTGTCGACAGCGAAGAGGAGGTCGGATGACCTTGGTAACAGGTCGGTGTGTCCGCGACGTAGGAAGATCACACTGGGCAGGCCCGGTAGCCTGGAGAAACGTGGCGCGTGTCCGCAACGTGGGACGTTCTGGCGCACAATAGAATAAGCCCGGTAGCCTGGAGAAACGTGGCGCGTGTCCGCTACGTGGGACGATCTGGCGCACAATAGAATAGGCTCGTCGGCAGCAGACGTAGCCTTTTGACAGTCTTGTCGGTACAAAAATTAGTCAGTTACAGAAACGTTACACTGAAGTTAACATGTGGGTGTTCATTTCTAGTAAAAACACGGATGGCGACGATAACCACGGATTGCACTGCACAGTAGACTGGATCCATTGGGTGGATCCGGTTCGAAGGACCAAATGTTTATTCGTTTTGTGAACGAATGGAAATTACAGAAACGAATTGTTAAGTTTTAAATGTTTTATTCGGCATTCACTATTTTATTATGTACAATTATAAATTCACTTAAAATAACAACGTTCTTCTTAATCCGTGGTTCCCGCGCACTGATATATGACCGACCACCGACGACTGCTTGATTGATCGAACCGCGAACTCCGATGAACTGCGATGATCTGCCCCGCGCCAAAGGACGCGGTGGTTTTTATACCTGCCCCCAGGCAGGGAGGCAGGGGAGGAGAACTGCACACGGCACTCTTGACGGTTAACGGACATTGAACAGCACAGATGTGCTGACTGGTCATAATTCTCAGATAAGGGCCGAGAATTATGACGACACAGCCTGCACCTGCACTATCCAAGGCCAAGTACCGCCAGAGATGTGACTGCGTGTGCAGTGGCGTAGAATGTCCAGTGGGGTGGGTGAAGAAAATCATTCGGGATTATCCAAAAATCCCGAACACGCATAATTATCACTACGTCTGGTTTTGTTTTAATCTTTTCAATCTTATGAACATTACGTATGATCTATTCGACACTATTTTCGAAATATGTTTTCTATAGCATCCGATCTGGATTATCTAAGCAATTAATTGTACAACCGTTGTCTTCTATTAAAATGATCTTTTCTTCGAATGTGTGAAAAAACATTTTTCTCTGATCGTGCAACCGTCTCTTACAAATGTTTGGCAGACGTTCCAAATTGTGTGGACGTCGTCTACCTTCCGTTTGATTTTCTTTCGGACAGGCTCTCTGTGACATTGTGGCTAGTCCGCTCTCCGTGATGAAGGTTCTGGACGCATCCTGACGAGCTCGTGAATCGTTTAATTTAACTCGAATATTTCTTGCTTCGGTCTGTAGACCGAATTAAATTTTGCAAAAAGTAACGCTGAAACTGACTCGCTTTTAACTGCCATTATATGTCGTTGAATCATTAAGGGAGTTTTTCTCGAGGATAACATCACTCTTCTTCCTTTCATTCTGTGATTTGAGGTCAAGACGTCTTGTAAAATAAAATCTATAATTTGTACAGACGTGTTTTATTATTTAACAACAGTCACATATGGAGGGTTCGACAATAAAGTATAAACATTTGCATGACGAATAATCGTAAAAAAGCTATCAAAAAGGCATGGGGTTCGAATTCCGTATCGATTATCTAAAAACTTCACTTTCCATGACGTAATCCATACCAGAACGGTAGACAGGCTCGAAGACAAAAAGCCTTCGGACGACATAATCTTTTCTTTCGGCAAGCCCGGGGATCTTCGACAGTGACTCTCTGTACAAATAGACTCGGACGGATCACGTTTTACGGTCCTGCCTGTGATGACGAGACGGCGGCGAAGTCATGCTGTCTGGTTTTTCACTTCAAAGTTAACAATTCATATTTATAAAATGAAGTTATTTTTTGTCGGAAAAAAACACGAATGTACATGGTTTAATAACCATTTGATGTGATGGTCACTTCTTCGAAGGCTGCTGTGGACACTGGTGGAGTAGTTGCATCTCACTCTTCAGCGTAGAAAAGCACGCACGGGGCATGTGTTCCTCATCGAAACGATGAGTTACACTTTGAGTCTGTCGCAAGATTTGCAGAACCGTGCGCTGTTTTCACCGAAATCAGATCTGCTTGACGATCAGAAACATTTTTTTGTATTGTGTAGATCGTGTTAACAAGTTAAAAAAACTACCAGATTTTCCCATTTGTTGTGTGGGCGTCGTCGACCTTCCGGATGTTTTTTTTTTGTGAACACGTTGATATCTGCGTCGATGACGTCATATTCACTGGCCGTGTTGACCGTCGATCGTGTTTCCATTTCATCAAGCTCGGCCGAGTTTTTTTCTCGCGTCACGCACTTCCGATCCGATAGCTGGACCGAGGGAACCAACATCGCAATAACGAGGGAATTGATCAGTCCGTTTCTTATAGCAGGGGTTGTCTAGTTGTCCTTTCTTATTTTCGTTTTCACTCTCCGCTCAGTGTGCGATTTGTGGTCCCTGTTTGTTTGTTATCTATGGTACGATCGAGGAGATCGAAGCACGTAATGACTCCTTTACTCGAATTTAAAATCTTGTCTAGAAGTAACGTAGATTTCGTACCGGAGGAACTTTTCCATCTTGTTGCGATTTATAACAGTGAGTAGCTGACAAGTTCTACCGACAAGGTCCTGCCCGGTACCTTTTTTGTGGAATTTACTGTGCCGACATGTCCTTATGATATTTTTTTAAAACGGGAGACATTGTTGAAAAACTTCCTCCTTCCTCGATATTACCGAGTACATGTACAACAAATTTAAAAATTGAAGCAGTTCGGTGGAAACAACTAGTGGTCGTGAGCGTGGGAGGCATTCAGTTGTATCATGAAGTGATTCCTCCTGAAACCAAACTGTTTTTCCGAGATGGTGTTTATGTTGTCTACATATAGATAGCTCTCCAGTCGGTACATTTTGTTTCTGATCCCCGTGCAGGCAAGCGTTTTGTAAAATAGTGTAACTCTTATTTTGAAAAAAGTCACGACACCTGTCATGAACCTGCGAGTTACACTTTCTGTCGGCCGCAAGAGTCGCATTTCCGTGCGGTGTCCCTGGTAGAACTGATCTCCTCGTCGATCGGGACCCCGCGAACGGATGATACGAGGTCGAAAATCGTGTCGGAGGGGAAGAGGGGCTCTTCTGAATACGTTCGATGTGCAGAAGAACAAATTACGACACACCGCAGTGGCGTACTGAATTTTGGAGCAGCAGTGACAGTTTTCGAGTTAGGAAGAAAGTATTTGAGACAATGGATCGGATGAACAACACAACGTCAATGGGTAAACAACGCGCAGAATACATGGGCGTGGAGAATGTTAAATGATTTATAGTTATTCGTGATGTTTTTGACTTTCTGTGTTTAGCGAGTGGGATAACCTGGAGCTAGGAATAAAATACTTGAGACAGAAGATCGTATGAATGATCCATTCCAAACTTAAAATTCCCGTGCATTCGTCGTATAATTCGGTCGTTGATATGTTAATTTTTTATATACTTTTTATGTGTCTCGTACACCGACGAAGTCATTCTTTTTGATTCTTTATTTCGAAATATAAAAATACATATTTATAGAATGAAATTATTTTTTTTTTGATGAAACAATTTTTATACACCATCAAGATAAGTGTATTCCGCTTTCCTTTCTTTAATTGGGTGACGTGTATGACGGTGAAGCATCATCCATATATATATATAACGACTTTCCATTCCGAATTTGATCGACTACTCGACGAGCATTTTGGTAAGCCAGTAAATCATCGTTCAGCAAATGTTTCGCTTCCACCATTGTGGTCTTCTCAGGTCTGGACTGATGTTCAACGATAGTCTGTTTGAATTCTCTCTTCACTGGTTCCTCACAATCAATTTTTGCTAAAGTAATATTCACGTCGCATCCCGTGTCAATCAGTGCCTCGAAGACTACATCATCAATCCGAACTTGCGTCGTCACACTCTATGGTTTCTTCACGTTCGCTGATAATGCTTGAAGCGGTGCTTGTTGGTTGCCGGAGCAATTCTTATCAATGTGACCAGACTCACCACACTTGAAACATTTTAATCGCTGTCAAGTTGGCGACGCGTGCCGAGGATATATAGTTGCGGCAGTGAATTATCAAACTCCAATAGACAATGGAAACGTTTCCGACTTTGCGTACATGGAGATGGAGGCTAGACTGATCGCGGCTGTGGAAATGTTACTGCCGACAGCAGCGAGACGCTGTACTGCTCCCTTCAAGTCGCGTGAACTTGGGTGGTGTCACGGATCCGTAGGAGAGTCGGTGTTACAGACTGAACCACCAGAGATAGAGAGCGAGCACTCAGTTGCTATGGGAACGTCATTGTCCACAGAAGCGAAGCGCTGTATCGTCTACACCGAGTGTTGAGAATCTGGTGCCGTCACTGATCCGTAGAGTAGTGCGGAGCTTTCGCCATACGGTTTGCTGTCCAGGAGGAGTCCGAGCTATTCGATTTTATGGTTGATGTCTCCCTGGAATCTGATATCTCTCTTCTCTGTCCTCCCCGTCGAGAAGTTCACGGCCGTAGTTTTTGTGCGGTTGGTCTGCATTTAGTTTTTCACGAAGTACTTGTTTGTTTTGGCGACAGCTAGCTCCATGGAGTTGATAGCATACATGATGGTGCGCCGGTTGTGGGAAGTGTATGGGGCTGTGTCATCGACGTAGTAGGCCCTGTTGATTGATGGGTGTCGTTTGGGGAAGTCATGGATATGGAAGGTTAACGGGAGTGGCCCCAGGACATTGTTGGAGGGTATTTCCGTAGGGGTTTGTGGGAGGTTGGTGCGGGGCCCTTGAACCTCAGTGTTGAACTAGCAGATGGTTAGGTAGGATTGGATGTTCTTTACAAGGTAGGGAGGGACGAGTGTTTGGTTTTAGCGTACAAACGAAGATTTATATGACAATTTTATTAACAAAGATTTCCAGTCACTCCATCTTAACAGTCACAGTTACTCCCGCCGTTTTCTCGCGCTTTCTTGAATTTCTTCATGTTGTCATTCATAGCACTGGGCAGCATTCGCGTTTTTCTTCTTCTTTAATTTTTTTCTTTAGTCGCGCTTGTTTTTTTTTCAGTTTTTATTTCGTTAAATTTCTTGTGATAAGATAAAAATAAAGTTTGCTCGTCAATTTTGAAATAGCCTAAAACTATATTATTTATTTACTTAAGATGTAATATGTCAGTTATGAAGTAAATTTCTTTAATAAATTACTCCATCAAAATATGTGATTTTCTTTGTCTTTTCTATTTTCTTATGGTCGCATCCGTTTGAGCTTACATTTTGCATCTGCTCTGCGGTATAACTAAACCGTTTCAAAACTTTGTCTTTTTCTTTCGACATCTACAAGGTAATTACAATTCCATTTACATTATTATTTTCAAGATTTTCTCACGTATTATGTCAATTGTTTTTTTTTATACTGTAAGTACGGTTTTCTAGTTATTTTCAACTAGGTATCAGTATGCAATATATTTGTACGCTTCTGAAGGATACAGTTTTATCAGGCGGAGTACAGTTGTTGGCGTTTCAGACAGGTCGATTTGTAATAAAGGTCGAGTGGTCAAAGTATCGTTATGTGGCAAAATTGCAAGTAGGTATCCGGTATTTGAATCCCCCACTTCATTGGTCATGGAGCTGTTTTTCTTTTCGACTTGTACGACAGACTCGTCGACTGGAATTGCACACTACGGAATAAAATATTTTCTGAATGTCGTATCATTTTTTTTCTAATAATGCTACATTCTGTTATCTCTACGTTCTGGCTGATTATCTTTGTTCCATTCATTATTATCCGTTTTTCTGCATGCGGCCTTGTAATAGAATCAACATGTTGTCGATATGTTTTCGCATTTTCATCATTATCTTCTAGTCAGTTTTGTTTTAAGTCTTTAAGTTTTGAGTTCCTCTTCAATGTAATGTCATTTTCTCTGTTTTGTAGTCTTACCTGCCATTTTTAACAAGTAGTTTGTTAGCCAAATGTCATATGAGCTAAGAGTCGGGTAACGGTATGGTTCAGCAGCGCCTGCAAATTTATTTACGCAGAGATGGATGTTACATGATATGATTGTTTATCGGGATGACAGTCCACTTTGGTCCTTTGTAAATCGAAGCAGAAAGGGTACAGTTTTTAGCTGTATGTGTATCGGTATCATTCTGTTTTCTGCTAGTAAAATTAACAATTGTGCTTCGTCCACTTCCAAAGATCTTGAATATGTTTAATATTGTTCTTTAATTTCATTTTTTTGAACCTCTAAGTATTGTTTACGTCTTGACAGATAATTTTTGCGCGAATTGCAATTGTTAGTTTATATTATTATTTTTTGCGATGCTCGCGATGGTTCTAAATGTAAAAAACATTTCAAATGAAAATAAACCCTGACTATATAAGCTCGATATAATTTTGTTAGCCAGTATCCAGAACTGTAATAGTCAGGCGCATTGATTCAGCCAGTCTCCGCTAGGAATTATTTTTTTTTAATTAGTTTAGTTTTGTTTCTTCCGCGCTTGAGTTTCTTCTCGGTACACTTCTTCATTTGGGTCGTTCCTGGGAAATTCTTCTCCCGGATTATCAACTATTATCTTGATTTCTTCTTATTGTTTTCGTTTTCTGACTTGAATTCTTCGGCTGGGAAAAATTTCAAAAAATCCAGTGCTCTGGTTTAGAAAAAATGACGAGGAAAAGAAAGGGACCCTCCCCGCGCCCAAGCGAGTCTATTTAGTGCAAACGAAATGATACGATAGTACGTGCTTCGCTTTGATGTGTCTTCTGCCTAGCCGGTTACACATGTGTACTGTTTTCGCCGTTCTTTAATTCTCTATCAGCTTGTCATGGGACTTCGGTTGGTAAAATTTCAGACTTGTTCTTGTAATGTATTCTTCTATCGTATCAACGTTCGCTTCTTGATGCAGTAATTTTGTCCGGTGCGTGATCGGTCTGTGCAGTGCCATCTTCAGTATCTTGTTCTGTATTCTTTGTAATGTTTTCACGCGTACTCTCTTTATGTTTCTCCAGATGGGGGCCGCGTACATCATGATCGGTCTTATCGCCATCTTGTACAGTAGTAGCTTATTCTCCTTCGAGAGTTGACTTTTCTTGTACATCAGTCCGTAGATCAAGGTTAGGGCTGCGTTGACTTTCTTCTTTAAATGCATGACGTGCTCCTTGAAGGTAAGCTTCTTATCTAGGTGTACGCCTAGGTATTTGACGTGATTTTTCCATTCCACCTCGGTGTTGTTGATTTGTAGTTTCTTCTGGTTCTGGCTCTTCTTCCTTAAGAACAGGATAGCCTCGGTTTTGGTTTCGTTCAACTTCATTTTCCATGTAGTGAGGTATTCTTTTTGTCTGTTCAGTGAGTCTTGCAGTTTGTCGACGATGGTGTTCGTGTTGTGTCCTGATGTCAGTGTCGCTATGTCCGGTGGTCAGTCGGTATGTCGTTTATGTAGTAGTTGAACAGAGCCGGCCCCAGTATCGATCCCTGGGGAACTCCGGCAGCGACTTGTTTCACGGTTGATCTTTCATTGTCCACCTCCACGTGGAACGTTCTCCTTCTGAGATACCCATCGCTGATCCTTACTAAGTAAGTGGGTACTTTGTAATCTATTAACTTCTTGATCAGGCCATCGTGCCATACCGTGTCAAACGCTTTTTCCAAATCCAGCAAGACCATTCCTGTGAAGTAACCTCTTGATCGCGCTTTTGTAATGTGTTCTATGGTTATTGCGACCTGGTGTGTTTTAGAATGCTTCCTTCTGAAGCCGAATTGCTCCTCGCGTATCTTCTTGGCTTTTTCGTTTGTTTTCACTGTCTCTTCGTGTTTCTGGATTCTCGCAAGTATTATCTTCTCGAGGACTTTGCTTGTTGTTGGTAGCAGGCTGATTGGTCTGTGGCTTGTAACTTCATTTCCCGGTTTGCCCGGTTTTTTGATCGACAGAATCTTGGCATGTTTCCACGTGTCTGAAAAGTTTCGTGGCCTTAGCGACGCATTTATTATATTTGTAATCGCCACGATCGCCTTCTGCGGTAGGTAGTGGAGTACTTTGTTCTGGATGTTATCTATTTCAGGTGCTTTTCTAGCGCTTGTTTTTCTTATAGCTGTCTCCACTTCTTTCGGCGTGGCGTCGTCTATGTCCTCTTGTTCGTCTTTTGCGGCCGTGATAATTCTCCAGTATGTGACAGTGTCTGCGACGTATCTGTCGAATCTCTTGTTGCCGAAGTCTTCGTTAGCGCGATGGACTGCTTCAAATTGGTTGGCGATCTTCTTTGCGTTGTCTACGTTGCTGTAGGTGTGTGTCCCGTCGTCGTTCTTGAGAGGTGGAATGGGTTCTCTTCTACATAATTTGATGATCTTCGCTGTTTCCCACAGGCTGTTGTTCTTGAGTCTGTCTTGCCATACTTGGTTTCTTGCCTCGTACAGGTCTTGTCTGATTTCGTCCGACAGGTTGTTTCTGATGAGTCTGTATTGGTCTTGTCTAGTTCTCTGCCAGAGTCTTCTTGCTGTGTTTCTTAGTATGATCTTTTCTTTGAGTTCTTCTGATAGCTTGATGTTGTGTCTTCTGGTGTTCTTCATTGGCATGTGGTTGTTCATCGCTGTCTGGATTGTTTCTGTGATCTTCTTTACGCTGTCTTCTAGTTCTTCTGCGGTGGAGATTTATCTTCCTATATGTACTTCTTGGTTGATTTCTTGCTTGAACTTCTTCCAATCGGTTTGGTCGTAGTCTCTTCTTTCCCTTTTGTGGGTCTGTGCGTTCCCGGTTATTTCTGCGACGACCGGGTTGTGGTCTGAGCTGAGTTCTGGGACCGATTCGATTCGGTTGATCCCAATTTGCTTGTTGAGAATGGTGTCCATTGTTGATGGTCTGGCATTTCTTTTGAATACGGTCGCCGTCGGTGGCGCGGTAATGTTGTAGTCTCTTCGCTCGGAGTGCCTCAGCAGTAGGTTTCCGGCGGCATTTGCTTGGTGACAGTTCCAGACTCTGTTCGTGGCGTTGAAGTCTCCGCCCATAACAACTTCCCTGCCAGGTTCATTATCTTGTCGATTTCGTTCGTGTGGAGGCGTTCGGACGGGCTCTTGTAGGCTGCTACCATCAAGATCTTCGCTGGTATCTGTACCATGACTGCTGTTGTTTGGAGCGTCGCTGTGTTCAGTAAGGCTACTTTGTAATGTTTGGGGTCATTCTTGACATAAACCGATACGCCTCGTACTCCTTCAGGGTTCGGCCTATGGTATCCTGTGTAACCGGGGACTTTCGTGTACATTCCTGGCCTGCTGTTAGTCTCTGTCACGATGATCATGTCTAGACTTGACTCTTTTGCGAAGGCTCGTAGTTCTGTGCCTCTTCGGGCTATTCTGTTGGCGTTCCAGAACGCGACTTGGATTTTCTCGGTGTTGGCGTATCTAGCCATCGACACAGTCGAGGTAGTTCCAGTATACCTGGAATTTCTGTTGTTTGGTTTTGGCGTGAGCCATGTGTTTGCGCAGCTGCTGTGCCATTCTATGTAACTCTTTCAGGTCGCACATCTGGCTGACCGCGTTCATCTCTTGAGATATTTTGTACTGCAGATCGGTCTCTTTCTCCGAAGGTTGGCTTCTCTCCCTCACCATTGTGGGGGGATGGGGTTGCTTCCATGCTCTCTCCCGTGAGGCAGGAGCATCGACGTACTTGGGGTTTCGGTTTGCGAACTTCTCTTGTCTCTTCTGCTGACTCAGTTTTTTGAGCGCCTCCCTGCGCTCCATTCGCTTGACGTACGCTGGGCAGCCTCGGTAACTGGCCGGGTGTGGACCTGTGCAGTTGGCGCACTTGGCTGGAGAGTCCTTTTCTTTTTTGCATACTCTCGAGTCGTGAAAATCGCCGCACTTGACGCAGCGCATGATCTTGATGTTGCAGTTCCGGGCGGCGTGCCCGAAACGCTGGCAGCGGAAACACTGCGTGACATTGGCCAGTATATTTTGGTGTAGTATATGCTGCTGACTTTTTGGACGTCGGAAAACTTCGTTCCGGCCTTGAACCCCACGATGTAGATGGGGGTACTGTCACTGTATTTGTAGTTGATCTTTCTTACTCTTGTGACTGCGGGGATCTTCGCCTGCAGTTCCTGTTGGATTTCTTTAATGTCTATTCCGGGTGGGAGTCCCTTTAATACGGCGTTGTGCTCTTTTGCTTGCACAGGCGTGTACGTGTGATATTGTGTTCCGGCATTCTTCATAACTCGTAGAAGCTCGTTATACATTTTATTGTTGCCGCTGCGGACAACCAGAGCTTCTCTCTTGTAGTTTATTATGAAATTTCCTTGTATGTTGTTTTTCTCCAGTACGGTTTGTGGTCGCAGGGCGCATCTCTTATGGTCCTAGAACGTCTGGTGCACTACTATCGGCGGAACCTTCTCCTTTACGTTTGTCGGGGCTGCGACTTCTGGTTCCTTTGTCAACGGCTCGAATCGGTTCGCCGTGACTGTCTTCTTTTCCGCTGGTCCGGGGTTCTCCTCGGCGCGTCTCGTCCTTTTCTTTATTGGTTCTAACCAAGGGGTTTATTCGAATCCTGGGGATGTGGCAACCACGTCCATCTCGGATGTATTCATGTTCATTTCACCCAAAAAAAGAAAAATACTGATGTGTTCTGCACCGGGGTGCAGTCGATCAGCGTTAGCGTCGGAATGGCGTAAAACGCCCCGCATCTACTTCAATTGCGCAGCGCGCGAACGCGCCCACTGTAGTGACGAACTGCAGTTCACAGCACAGAACGAACCGCACTGCGCAGAGCAATACCCCACTACACTTCACTGCACCCAAAAGCACACTTGACACAGCTAACTGCTTAAGCAACTACCACACGCACTGTACGGTGTCTCGTCGTGTTATCAATCCTATTAATATTAGTTTTTCATCATTTTTGTTTCATATCGTATATTCAAATCATTCGGTAGATAAAGTATTTCGTCTCCACAAATGTACGAATGCCGATGTACACGAACTTGTAGAGATGTTATTATTTTTGATGACTTATTTTTGTTATTATATCTGTTTCTTATATATTGCGAAAACTTGGAGCTTGGAGCTACGAAGAACACGATTGTCTTTTGCTAAGGCATAGAGAAACATTACGCTCACTACACATCCAATCAGTGCGCACTTGGTATTTTTTGGTACTACGTGCAGCACATCTCATTTTTGTAGTCCTTTCGTGTTTTCAAAAACATTAAATGTACAGCAGAACAGGTCGGTAGGACATCGGTTCACGACACACCTCAGTGGCGTACCGAAATTCGGAACAGCGGTGATTGGTTACATACGGGCTAGGAACAAAGTATTTGAGACATTAGATCGTATTGATGGCCCATGTCACCCTTGCAATTCCCGTGCGAACGTCGCATAGCATGGTCTTTGATACGCTTATATTATTTATTTTGTACCGTTTTCCGATGATTGTGGCAACAGATACACGTTTTATAAAACTGTTTTCTTCATCTGAAGCACGTATTGTATTCTTTTGACATTTGTTAAATTTACGTGTAATTATTATATCTGGTTATAAATTATTTTAGTTGCATGAAACAATTGAACATTACTTAAGATTTATTCGATATCAGCTAGTTTTTCATGCACACGATTTTCGAAGAATGTTTTCTAGAGGATGTAATATAGACTTTTTAACAATTGTACTGCCAATCTTGTCGGCACTTAATAAAATCCTTTGAAGCATTCTACAAAATCATACTGGGTTTACTGCAATTGTCAGGTTCAGGACGGGAGGTGATCTGCACCCGCTTCGTAACACTGCCTGTATATTTTTTTTATTTTTCACACAAATATGTTTCAGAGTACAGATATGTTTTTCCTTTCAAAATTTTTTTGCTTCCTTGTTTGGCACTCATTTCGATCGAGTTTTTTTAGAGTGTGTCAATTTCTGGTGACTCCTCCATAGTTGCGATCGAAAATGTATGTTATATATTACATCATGTAACTTTGTTCTGTTTTGAATTACAATACAAATAAAATTGTACGTAAATATTAACAATTACAGTAAAAATGAATTAAAATGTAACTCTGCTGCTTTTCGTTTTTGGGCAGTAGAATAATTTATCTCTCGGGACACTGCAGATAACACCTTCCAAATTTCATCTTCGATCACAAATTACGAGGACATTTTGAGAAGTTTGTGGTCTAACAATGAAAGAATATACTCGTGTTTTTAAATTACTTTTATTTTTCATTATCGTTCCTCGGAATTTCAATACACTTCATCCGGCGATGCTCCAGTGTTTTTATGCCGTCCCGGAATTCCTTTTCTCACGAATCGTGTGATCGAGTCGATCCGAAAGTTTAGCATAATACTCTATCGTTATTGTTAGATCCTTTGAAGAGTAGTCGGTCAGCAAGATTCTTTTGGCATCGCAAAAAATTGAAGCGATAATTTTTCCAGCGGATAAAACTTAATTTGTTCTCTTTGGTGGTGGAGAATCGCAACGCTTCCGTTGCTTTGATTGTTTATAGTTGACGTTAATTTTCTAGCGACGACAGTAGGTATTCGAGTGGAAACGGCAACCATATCGGCGGTCTGCTTTCCCATATCGTTCGTTTGTGTGAAACTACTCACGGTTTGTCTAGGTTTAGACAACGCGTGAGCGAACGATGTCTGAAAACGTGCTACTGAATTTAATTCTTTACATAATTTTCGTGCTTCAATGAAAGATATTTTACGTAGCGTTTTAATTTCTAGAATCGCACGCTCCTCCTTGAATTTTGGACAGTCTCGGGAGCAAGCTGAATGGCTCCCGCCACAATTCACACAGGACATGGGTTCTGTGAAAACAGAACCCATGTGAATCGGCTTACCGCATACACAGACCGGTGATTTGGCCGGGCAGCGGTCGGAGATATGTCCAAATTTTTGACACTGAAAACATCGCATCGGGTTCGGGATGAACGATCGAACGGGAAGTAACCAAATCCCTGCGGTGATTGTGGGAGGTAAAACTGGCTTGTTAAATGTAAGGATAAGTGAGGACGTTGGTTTCAAATCGCCGTCTCTTCTGGACAAGATGCGGGGTACGTCAACCACACCTTGATCCGCCAGTTCTTCTTTGATCTTCTCGGTGGTACATACGAGGAGATCGAAGCACGTTACCACTCCTTTGCTCGAATTGAGCGTCTTATGCGGAGTGACAATGACGTCAAATTCAAAAAATTTAGATAAGTTAAGTAATTTACCCGACTGTAAATTACTAACTGTTTCCACCAGTAGGGTGCCATCTCTTAAGTTTTCTAGTGGATTTCACTGTTCCTGCTGTGCCATATATAACTTTTTGTATTAAGAAGGGAGACACTTTCGTGAAATCTCCCTCCTTTCTGGAGATGACCAGGAACCGGGAACATCGTCCGCCTTCTCCTGAGTCAAACTCAGGCGGCGCGTGAACTCGCGCCGTCGCCTCTTTGCCCCAGAGACGAGGGTGGAGTTTACTGTGATATTTTCCATAGGATGATGGATCAGTTTCGTCACCTGGATCCCCACCCACCACGGAGCCCAACAAGAGGACGCCGAAAACTGCAAACCGGCACGGACGCCAGGGTTGTCCAGGTGATATAGGACTCAAAATACAGCTGAACACGATCCTGTAACCCGAGTCCTCACCCATTCCGTGTCTAATAAATAGATCACCGGAAGCCGATTGACCCGGACTGGGCTATGCCCAGGTCTCCTGTTTAGCTGGAGCAAGGGCCGAAAAAGTGTGTTGGGAAACGGGCACGAGTGTCCGAAAAAGGCCACGGTCCCTCAACTTTCAGGATCCCCATTTCCGAGCGACACAGGTCTCCATGCACGGCAAACACATGGGTGGGCGTTCCGCATCCAGTGAGTCAGCATGTTGCAAGGAGCAAAAGTGCCCAATTAGTGGAGGACACAGACCACCTATACACAACCCAGAAGAAGAAAAAAAAAGCGCCAGTCACGCGTCCTCGCTCGCCCTTACGGACGTCCCTGCTGTTCAGGTCGGAGACCTGAAACAGCATTTTAAGCGTTATATCATCGACGCTTGGCGGCAGGATTGGGTGGCGGTAACCGCCAGCAAACTACGGAGTATCAAAGATTCAGTTCGTGTATGGAATACGTCCGTTCGACCGAACTGACGAGAACAAGTCGTTCTCACAAGGCTCCGTATCGGTCATACCAGACTGACACACATCTTCATTTTGAAGAATGAAGAAAACAGCCGATGTGTGACATGTGCGACACCGTTCTGTCGGTGTTGCACATTTTAACGGAATGTGTTCGTTATGCGAATGCCCGAGATCGGTTTGGTCTGTCAGGAGTAATCGACAATGATCTCGGCGACGACTGCGACGCCACCGATCGCGTTTTGGCATTCGCGAAAAAAACTGGACTTTTTTACATGATTTGGTGTTTTCGACTAATCTTGATGTTTTAACGTGTTGTACTGTCGTTGTTATTGTCAAGCTCTCGAGCTTATTGTTAACCGTGCCTTGTCTTAATAGCCTCAGCGCTCCTTTTATTCTATTTATAAGTACTGTCTGATCAAGATTTAGTTATTTTATTAGTCCAGAGCCTTCTGTGTTTTTACTTTTGACTTTGAGCCCCTGTTTATTTTCTTGTATATAAACGAGTTCTTAACGTTTCGACACTCTGCCTTTCTGCATCGGGCGAATTAAGGGGAAATTCGTGTACGAGTGTGCAAGCAGGGTGTGTTTTAATTTTAATTTGTATAAATGCGCTAATGACCTTAAATGTCGACGTGCCCTAAAGACCCCTGTTCAAAAGAAGCTGCCCCATCATCTGGTGGCCGAACTTCGGCTTGGCCTTGATGCAGGTGACGCTATTTCTGACAAAATGCTTCACTAAGCTGCGTCCACTGCAGATCCACACATTTTTCTGCAAGAATGCATAAGTGAGCAACGCGCCACTATGGTACATAACGGAGTGCGCATGTGAAACAAAGAGCAAACTCAGTTTGAAATCCTTGGGAAGGATCGGTGGGTGCTTTTCATTCTCCCGAATTCGGATGTTGTCCAATCGACCTCCGACACGAATGGTATCTTCCTTGTCCACGAAGGATCGCAATGTCCATAGCCGAGATTGGGTAGACACCTCGGCCCTTCGAGACAGCAATTTTCTCTCCTCTGGATAAGCCCAAGCCTGGACATGGGGGATTAACCGACTCTTGGTGTTGGCGATTTCATCCGACGTGAGAGCGCCGCTTCGGCGGAACAACTCTAAAGAATCACATGAGAGTAGCCGAGCCGCCGCGCGGAGGACAAATGCAGCGACTCGGCCTAGCGAGGAGTACCGTGTGAACAGATCCCATTCTGGGGAAGAATCCGATATGTGAGTTACACAGGCCTGATGGGCACTCATCTCCTCTTCGGGCAGGATTTCTGTTCGTCCGGGGTCGGCCGGCCACTGGTCCGGAGGGAGTTTCAGCCAGGTGGGTCCGTTCCACCACAGTGATGAATCCCTTAGAAGGGCTGGTGTAACCCCACGCGACGCCAGGTCAGCAGGATTCTCCTTCGTGGGGACATACCTCCAGGTTATACCGGGAAGCTCCGTCTGCACGTAGGCGACCCGGTTGGCCACGAACGTCTTCCACCTTGCTGGATGTCCGCGTAGCCAGGCTAGCACTACCTGACTGTCGGACCATGCGTGCAGAGCATGCTCTGAGAACAGCGAAATCAACCGGACATGCTTCATCAGTCGCACCAACAACTGACCACCACAGAGTTCCAGCCGTGGAATTGAAACCGGCTTCAAGGCCGCTGCCTTCGTTTTGGATACTAGTAGGGCGATTTTCCCTACCTCGTTGGCTTCCGTGATGCGGATGTAGATCATAGCTGCGTACGCGCGTTTGGAGGCGTCGGAAAATCCATGCAACTCGCAGATTCCCGCATTTGGCACGTAATTAGACCAGCGTGGAATCCTGATAGTTGGGAGCTCTCCGAGGGATGCCTTAAAATACTCCCAACGGGATGCCAGTGAGACAGGAAGTGGTTCATCCCAACTCAGAAATATCCTGCATTAGGATTTTGGCTGTGGTGACGATGGGGGAAATCCATCCTAGAGGGTCATAGATGTGTGACATCATCGGCAGGGTGGACCGCTTGGTTGGAACTTCGGACGACGACATCTCGGTGCGATCTCGATACACAAACGCATCCTCGTTAGGTATCCACACGATCCCCAAAGTCTTGGTAGGTTCTGAGAAGTCAAATGGCGGTTCCATGGGTCCGCACTGATCTGCAGGTTCAATCCCCCTAAGCAGATCTGGATCATTGGCAGCCTATTTACTAAGAGTCAGAGAGGCCCGAGAAAGTAGGGAAATTAACTCCTTCTGACGTCTCACCGCCTCAGCAACCTGGTGTCCACCGGAGAGGATGTCTCTACCGGTGGTGTCTCCACTGGTTCGAGACCGGTTGATCTGCATTTCCCACTTACGTCTTGTGGATGGGTCGACCCGCTGAAGGGTCACGAAGACGATAATATCATCCCAGGACTCCACCGGACACTCCAAACTCTTGAGGGACCGCAGCTCTTCCCGTGTGCTATCAAGGATGCCGCGGAGGCCTCTGGCTGACTCCGTGGGCATCGCAGGTATCCCGCACAGTGCGGTGAGATGAGCGTGCATCAAAACTCGATAGTTCGTGAACCGTTCACAGACGGTGGCCCATGCCGGTTCGAAATTAGCATCAGTGCAAGGGATGTTCTTGATGAGGCGTTCAGCGTCGCCTCTGAGCGCTCGCTTTAGCAGGAAGAGCTTCTGACTGTGGGGCACGTCCCCACGTGAAATTACGAGACCCTGGAAAGCGTCACGGAAGGCTTCCCATTCCTTGTAGTCACCGTGGAATGCCGGTAGGTCAACCCGGGGTAATGATAGCGGGATGGTGGTGTGAGGCCGTGTCTCAGGAGGAGATATGGTCACCTCTGAAGCCGTGGATGTAGGTAGCAGTTCCTGTAGCTGCTGCAGGGCATCGTAGTAGTCATGATGGGTCTGTGAGAGGTGGTTCTCCTTGACGTACTCTGTGTCCTCGGCGCCAATCATTGCGAGGATCTTGACATTGGCCTCCTGGTATTCCGCCCTGTAGCCTCTGATATCCTTGATGGCTTCCTCGAGGAGTGCCGTCGTAGGCTGGAGTTTACCTCCGCTAATGCTGTCTCGTAGTTGAGAGGCAGTTTCTATGATTCGGACCCTGAGCCCCTCCTGGAGCTTCACGACGAAGGCCAATCCCTTCGGCATGGTGTTGAGAGGACTTGAAAAATGTTCGCGTTTTTTCGCGGTCCGTTCAACGAGCCACGAGAATCCGCGAGGGATGATGATTAAGAATGATACGCAATATTGGCTATTCACAATAATACTTTATTTTTATTCTGGTTGTTGTATTTACACTGTTTTAATATACACATAGCTGTTACTGTCACTGAGCGCGTTGTGGTTCGATGGTTAACTTGCACTGTTGTTAATTGTACTGCCCCGGGGGGCTGAAGTGACCGCACTTATATACCTCCAGGCGGGTCGTGGAGTGGGGAATATGTTCTAGAACACGGCACCATGGCGGAAGTGGGGTGCGGCCGGAACGGTTACTGTGTTGACTTTAACTAAATTCTTTTCAACAACAATCAGTTGATTGTCGTCACACAGCCCGATAAATGCAGCTGTGCACTACAGACCGGCCCGTGATGACCGTTCTACAGTGCAAAGATACAGCGCGGCCAGCGTTAGATATACACCCCAGTAGAAATGCTTAAAATCCCGAACACCCCCCAAATATCATCATCTAGATATGTATTACTTCATATAGGTTTTCGATATTGCTATTTGATGGGAACTGTGTATTCAGCTTCTCATCGCGTTGTCCAGTCCGGATGTTTTTGTCTGTTGCTATTCGATGGGAACTGTCGATTCAACTTCTCATAGAACTCGAATGATGTCGCCTAATCCGGATGTTTATTAATTATTGATGGAAACTGTCTATGTCAGCTTCTCATAGACATTACCCGAGTTATGTGAAGATATAACTCCTCTGGCCTTAAAGGAGAATTCGGGTGCTTGTTACTCGATTCGATAGTTCCGCCTCTGATTGTCTCTGGATGGTGATTTCTTCATCTTGTTGATCTGTCTTATTTTCACATATTTTTTTAATAATTGTCGAATCAAGTCGAGTAGTATAAAAATCTTATCCGAATAAAATGTTCCTTATGTATCAACATGTTTTGTCTCTTGTCTTATCCTTGCCGTGTTAATATATTTTGTGTGCGATTTATGTATTTTTTAATGAGGCATGAAAGTATATTCTTTTGTCAGTTTAGTTTCATTTTTTTCTTTTTGTTTTATCAACATTTTGTGTTTATTTTTAGGAAGAAAGTACTTGAGACAGTAGTAGATCATATTGATGATCTATGCCAACTTTACAATTCCCTTGCGATCGTCGCTGCATAGCATTTGTTGTTGATACGTTGGTTTTGTGTTGGTGTAACGGAAATTTCTTCTATTGATTATCGGTGGAATGTTGTTTATGTCATCTTGTCTATTATGAATGTGTTTACTTTTTTCTTAATAAATGACAGAGTTAATTTCGAATGTTCAAATCAAAAGCAATTACTTTATTGATATTATTGATATAACTATGATACATTTATAAACATTAACAGATCAGCGGTGGTGATGATCTCATCCGGAGGAACATAAATGCTGGCGATTGTGACTCTGAGTGGAAGAGCCAGACGTACACCTACAACTTGAAATGTTGAAATCAACGGATCTTCTTCGTAAAAGATACCATTTCTGATCATGATCGCTACTCCGCCGTGGGCTCGGTCGTCCGTGTCCTTATCCTCGCGGAAAAGGTGCTAACCACGGACGGTGGCGGGATGAGAAGGTTTCAGGTGTGTCTTTTGAAGACACACACATAGCGGATTCATGTCAGAAATTAACGTTCGAAGTTCCGCGAGGCGCGTATTAAGACCATTACAATTCCACTGTAACACTTTATTTATTTTTCGGGCTTAAATTTTCCTGTAACGCGTTCTATCGGTGCTCAGTCGTCCTTGACTCCTATCTGAGCGGTCGCTATCCGTTCCCGACGTGTTCATCGAGGTTACGGGTGGCGATTTATCTTGACGGCGACGCTGAGGCTGGTCGCTTTTTTTATTTTTAGGCCCTTGCGGAGTAGGTGAAATTACTCCGGAGGACAAGGAAACTGACGATGGAGTCAAAGTTATACTTTTTTCGGCTCTCGGTGGTTTCGGATCCGAAAACGATGTAGTCGAATTATCGACCTCAGATGACTTTGGAGTCGACACCGGTATTATTTGTTTTTCGACTCCAGGTGGTTTTGGAGTCGAGACCGGCAGATCTTTCTTTTGGACTCCGGTTGGCTTCGGAGTCGGATTCAGTTCGGGAACCAGATCAGCGATCTGAGTTCCCATTTCGCACGTTTGAGTCGATGTACTTTTCATGTCCTTGGATTTTGATGACGTGACGTGTGCGTAGGACGACTGGAGACGAGTAGGTGTTACTTCTTTGTAAATTCTTCTGGCTTCAGTAATCGTGATTTTGCGCGTAGTTTTGAGCTCTTAAATCGCGCGTTCCTCCTTGTATTTCGGGCAGTCTCGGGAGCGAGCTGAATGGCCCCCGTCACAATTCACGCACGTGATGGGTTCTGTACAAACAGTACCCTCGTGAATTGGTTTTCCGCAAGCACAGACAGGTGTTTTGACTGTGCAACGGCTAGAGATATGCCCGAAACGCTGGCAATGGAAACATCTCATCGGGTTCGGGATAAAAGCCCGAACTTTCAGAAGATAAATTCCAGCGTCGATTTTCGGAGGTAGATCTGGCTTATTGAATGTTAGAATAAGAGACGTCGTAGGCTTAAGTTCGCCGTTTCGTCTCGTCAAGATGCGGGATACGTCGACCACACCTTGACTGGCCAGTTCTTCCTTGATTTCCTCATTGGAGCAGTTAAGGAGATCGACACACGATACAACGCCTTTACTTGAATTAAGTGTTTTATGAGGTTTGACATCAACCTCATACTCGAAGAATTTAGTAGCTTTTATCAGCCGATTGCTCTGTGCATTGGTGGCTGTTTCGACCAATAGCGTGCCATCATTCATTAGTTTTTTAGTCATTTTCACCGTGCCTATTAGTCCATATAGAACTTTTTGTATCAAAAAAGGGGAGACTTTAGAAAAGTCTCCCTCTTTCCTCGAGATGACCAGGAACCGGGGAGCGAACTCCTTCTCCGTGGCCATCTCTATACGACCGCTAAATGCGTGCCGGTGCTTCTTTACCCCGGGTGTAGGGGGGGGACATAAGGAGATTTTGGTTTTCCATATGTCTTCTTTTAAAAATTCGTCACCTGGATCCCCACCTACCACGGAGCCCAACGAGGGGGCGCCGTATCCGCAAACCGGTACGGACGCCAGGATTGTCCAGATGATATAGGACCCAGGTTGAAGGCGAATACGAGCTGAACGTGCCCCAACAACCCGAGTCCATGACTACACCGTCATCTAAAAAGATGTACGGCAGCCGATTGACCCGAGCAGCGCTACACTCTGGCCGCCTGTTTAGCTGAAGCCAGGGCCAAAAAGATGTGTTGGGACACGGGCACTGAGTGTCCGAAAATGGCCAGGGTCCCTCAACCTTCAGGATCCCATTTTCCACGCGACACAGGTATCCATGTACCGCAAACATGGGTGGGCGTTCAGCGTCCAGTGAAAGTCAGCGTGTTACTAGGAGCGGGTGTGCCCAGTCAGTGGAGAGCACAAACCACCTTAACACAATCCAAAAAAAGATAGTAAAAAGAAAAGGAAAAAAGAGAACGCAAAATAGGCTCAAATCTCACTCAAAATAGGCGCCGATCTCACGTCAGCTCCCACCGCCCTTTATTTTTGCCGGCGACGTGAACTCCCACAATCCCTTGTGGGATTCCTCATCGACCGACCGAAGGGGAGCGGCCGTCGAGGAATTTGTTGACTCGGAATCTGTGGTCCTTTTGAATACGGGGAGAAACACACACTTCAGCGCTGCAATCGACATCACCTTGTGCAGCGCTACGATCTCACCGTATCTCGAGTGGAACGTACATGAGAATTACCGTTCGTGGAGAATTTCATGTCAGATCGCACGTTCAGAGTGCGGGTTGGCAGCACCTTCTCCTGCGCACACCCCCAGGAGAACGGTGTCCCCCAAGGCTCTGTGTTGAGTGTCACTCTGTTTGCGGTGGCGATTAATGGGATAGCACATAACATCCGTGTTCCCGTACAGGCTAGTCTGTACGTCGACGACCTGGCAATGTACTGCCAATCTAGTTGCATAGCCAGCGCCGAGAGGCAGCTGCAGCTCGCCATTAATCGCGTTTCATCTTGGGCGACAGAGAACAGGTTCCGATTTTCTGCACAGAAGACCACCTGTGTACATTTTAACAGGCTTCGAGGTCTTCAACGAGACCCGACATTATTTATCGGAGACACTCGACTGGTTTTCACAGAAACTGTCCGTTTCGTCGGACTGACGTTCGATCAAAAGTTAACATGGAAACCGCATCTCGCCGAATTGAAGATCAAGTGTAAGAAGACTCTGAATATCGTTAAGGTGCTCTCCAACATCAAGTGGGGAGCAGATCGCACTGTTCTTCTAACATTGTATAGGTCTCTTGTCCGTTCGAAACTCGACTATGGGAGTATTGTTTATTCTTCTGCCCGGGATTCGTATATCTCTGCGTTAGACAGCGTCCATCACACGCTGGGATCCGTTTGGCCACCGGTGCATTTCGCACCAGCCAGATCCCTAGTATTTGCGCGGAAGCCGGAGAACCCCCGCTCAACGTTTGCCGGCACCAGCTCATGCTGAGTTACGTCGTCGGCATGAGCGGCAGGCCCCAGCACATCAGCCACCGTGCAGTCTTCCAAAATCCGCGAAGACGTCTATACGAAAAAACCTCTTTGCCTCAGAACAAAGGACGTTATGGCAGACTTGTCTCTCGACATCCCATGAGTTTCTATTTTTAAATTTTCTTCGTCACCATCGCCGTGGACTGTTCCTCAGATCATTTATCGTGACGATCTGACACGTTTTCGCAAGTCATACACCTGTCCAGGGGTGTACAAGCAACGCTTCTTGGAACTGTGTTCCTCGTATCCAGAATACAAGCACATCTTCACCGACGGCTCTCGGTCCGGGAACGCGGTCGGATGTGCTTTCGTTTGTGATTGGGAGGTACACGAGTGGCGACTTTCGCCCTTCGCGAGCGTCTTCACCGCAGAGCTGTTCGCCATCCTTCGAGCTCTGCATTACGCCGCCTCGTCGATCCACTCAAAGTACCTGGTCTTTTCTGATTCACAAACTGCCCTCGCTTCGATCCGCAGCATGTATCCTATGGATTATCTCACTCAAGAGATTCAGAATAGCTTGACTGGTATCGTTTCACGTGGCAAATCTGTTGTGTTCTGCTGGGTGCCCGGCCACGCTGGCGTGGCAGGCAAGGAATTCGCCGATGCCGCGGCCTGCCACGCGTCCTCGTTCGCCCTTACGGACGCTCCCGCTGTTCAGGTCGGAGACCTGAAGCAGCACTTCAAGCGTCACATCTTCGACGCTTGGCGACAGGACTGGGTGGCGGTAACCGCCAACAAGCTTCGAAACATCAAGGATTCGGTTCGTGTCTGGAACATGCCCGTCCGACCGAACCGACGAGAACAAGTCGTTCTCCCGAGGCTCCGTATCGGCCACACCAGGCTTACACACAGCTTCATTTTAAAAAACGAAGAACAACCGATGTGTGTGTGACACGTGCGACACTGCTTTGCCGATGTTGCACATTTTAACAGAATGTGTTCGGTATACGAACGCCAGAGACCGATTTGGTCTGTCCGGTGTTATCGCAAATGACCTCGACGCCACCGATCGCGTTCTGGCATTTGTGAAGGAGACTGGACTCTTTAACGTGATTTAGTGTTTTCGTACTGATTTTGATGTTTTAACATGTTGTATGTTATCGTTAGACATGTGAAGCCTTCAAGCTTAATTTTAATCACGCTTTCTTGTTTTTAAATCTTTATAGTTTTCTTTTTATTCTATTTATCAGTATTGTCCGATCGAAATTCAGTTGTTTTATTAGTCCAGATCCTTTTGTATTTTTACTTTTGGCTCTCCTTGAGAGCTTTTGTTTCCTTTATAGGAACGTGTTTTTAAACGTTTGACACTCCGCTCTTTTGCGTTCGAATTCAGGGGTGATTCGTGCGCGAGTGTACAAACGGGGTGTGTTTTAATTTTAACCTGTGTTGAGCGCTAATGACTTTAGATGTCGACGTACCCTAAAACACCAAAATCATCATCGACAATCCTGTCGGAGGGGAAGAGGAGCTCTTCTGAATACGTTCGATGTGCAGAAGAACAAATTACGATACACCGCAGTGGCGTACTGAATTTTGGAACAGCAGTGACTGTTTTCGAGTTCGGAAGAAAGTGTTTGAGACAATAGATCGGATGAACAACACAGCGTCGATGGGTAAACAACGCGCAGAAAACAGGCGTGGAGAATGTTAAATGATTTATAGTTACTCGTGATGTTTTTGACTTTCTGTGTTTAGGGAGTGGTATAACTTGGAGCTAGGAATAAAATACTTGAGACAAGATCGTATCAATGATCCATTCCACCCTTAAAATTCCCGTGTATTCGTCGTATAGTACGGTCGTTGATATGTTAATTTTTTATATATTTTTTGTGTGTCTCCTACGAGGAGTCGTATGCGAAGTCATTCGTTTTGATTTTTAATTTCGAAATATAGAAATACATATTTATAGAATGAAATTATTTTTTTTTGATGAAACAATTTTTATACACCAGCAAGATAAGTGTTCCGATTTCCTTTCTTTAATTTGGTGATGTGTATGAAGGTGGAGCATCATCCGTATATGTAACGACTATTCCATTCCGAATTTGATCGACTTCTCGACGAGCATTTTGGTAAGCCGGTAAATCATCGTTCAGCAAATGTTTCGCTTCCACCATTGTGGTCTTCTCAGGTCTGGGCTGATGTTCAACGATAATCTGTTTGAATTCTCTCTTCACTGGTCCCTCACGATCAATTTCATTTTTTGCTCAAGTAATATTCACGTCGCATCCCTTCTCAATCAGTGCCTCGAAGACTACATCATCAATCCGAACTTGCGTCGTCACACTCTATGGTTTCTTCATGTTCGCTGATAATGCTGGAAGCGGTGCTTGTTGGTTGCCGGAGCAATTCTTAGCAATGTGACCAGACTCACCACACTTGAAACATTTTAATCTCTGTCAAGGTGGCTGTGCGTGCCGAGGATATATAATTGCGGCAGTGAATTATCAAGCTCCAATAGACAATGGAAACGTTTCCGACTTTGTGTACATGGAGATGGAGGGTAGACTGATCGCGGCCGTGGAAACGTTACTGCCGATAGCAGCGAGACGCTGTACCGCTCCCTTCAAGTTGCGTTAACTTCGATGTTGCCACGAATCCGTAGAGACGTAAGGAGAGTCGGTGTTACAGACTGAACCATCAGAGATAGAGAGCGAGCACTCAGTTGCTATGGGAACGTCATTGTCCACAGAAGCGAAGCGCTGTATCGTCTACACCGAGTGTTGAGAATCTGGTGCCGTCACTGATCCGTAGAGTAGTGCGGAGCTTTCGCCATACAGTTTGCTGTCCAGAAGGAGTCCGAGCTATTCGAGTTTATGGGTGATGTCTCCCTGGAATCTGATATCTCTCTTCTCTGTCCTCCCCGTCGAGAAGTTCACGGCCGTAGTTTTTGTGCGGTTGGTCTGCATTTAGTTTTTCACGAAGTACTTGTGTGTTTTGTCGACAGCTAGCTCCATGGAGTTGATGACATACATGATGGAGCGCCGGTTGCGGGAAGTGTACGGGGCTGTGTCATCGGCGTGGTAGGCCCTGTTGATTGATGGGTGTAGTTTGGAGAAGTCATGGATATAGAAGGTTAACGGGAGTGGTCCCAGGATTTTGTTTTGGGGTACTCCCGTGGGATTTTTGGTAGGAGGTGGTCTAGAAGAACAGAAGGTATATTGTTTGTCCGTTGTGGGTTAGTTGTGTGGGCTGTCGGAGCTGTTTTCAGTGAGCGATTCCAACTTGCGATTCGCCCATTACTTTGTGGGTGATATGGTGCTGTATGAATCTTGTGTATATCCAGAAGTCGTAGATTGGATTCAAATTGACGTCCTTGGTCTGTAGTAAGTCGAAAAGATCCGTCGAAGCGGGATATCCAGTGTTTATAACAAGTGCCTGTTACCATGGGTGCTTTGATGTTCGAGATGGTTAATGCTCCTGACCATCATGTGCTGCAATCAGTCATCGTCAGAACAAAACGATTGTTTTCGGAATGGGGCAACGGTCCCGCAATATCGATATTTACGTGTTCAAGCCTATATGATTGCGGGTATTTTCCCAGTGGAAGTATAGAGTGACGATGGATTTAAGTACGCTGGCAATTCTTACAGCTTCGTGTCTATGTTGCTACATCTCTGTTGATTGCTGACCAGACAAATCTCAGATTCGTGAGTCGTCTACTGGATTGGTGTCTGGGTGGCTGAGATCCTGTAGTTTGTCAACCGTGGGGTTCTGACAGTTTTCGGGTAGGTAGGGTCGGGGCTCCCCCAAGTGGTTTCACAATAAAGACGTATATCGCTGCCGGGAACCGTGACTCGTTTGAAGAGGAAACTTTCCTGCTTTCTTAAGAAGTTTACATCTTGTTTTTCACATTTTTATAAAGTTTTCGGGAATGTATATTATATACATCGGCTGCCACATTTGTGTCTCCCTTGCAATATCGCAAGTCAATAGTAAATTTAGCTATGTAATTCAGGTGTCTTTCTCTTCTGGGGCAAGCTGTGTTTCGTTTTTCTATCATAGCGTACGTAAGGCTTGCTTCGATTTTTCTAATATCTCTGTTGCTTCGGTTGTCCACTGAATTGGGGATTTGTAATTTTTTAAGAGGCTTCTTCAGAACCGCGGCGTTGTGAATAATAGCAGCATTGCAGACTTTCGCATCAATCATTGTCAGAATCATCGCATGTTTGACAGAAAATGAATGATTTGCTTGTCCGATTGCAGTCGCTTTTAATGTATTTATTTTGCCTTGTACATAACCGATTTCTTCGTTTGTAATGTCGCCATTTTCTTCTACAAACCGAATTCGTATTGGTCGACAGTAATGTGGCGAAGAATATGTTCGGTTCTACCAGATTATTATTGTATTGTCTAGACCACAGGTTGAATATACGGAGACAAATGAACATTGAAAAATATTCGCATCCGAATATACTTTATTTTCAAATTTTTATTTAAATTGTACTTGCTGTGATCGATCGCATCCCCATTTCGTGCATTGGCTTCTCCGATAATAAATATTGTATTTTTTTATCCGTTGGTTTTATGGTTATGTTACTATTATTATGAAATTGTAGATATTGTCATTGAATTTTGTAATGGAACTTTCTTCTTCTTTTCCATCTGTAGCGATTTATTACAGTGAGTCACTGACAAGTTCTCCCGACAAGGTTTCTTACATCTCTTTGATTCAGTTAGACTTTATAGTGCCAGTTGAAGATGGTTGTGATAATGAACCTCGTTTTCTCGACTTCTTGTCATAAACTATCCACTTTTCGTCCCCAGTTACGATCTGTGGCAAAAAGGAATGAATTCTTTACCGTGACAACAAAGAATTGCACGTGGTCACTCGTTCTTCTTTGTTAGATGACGTTTGTTCATACGGAATTCAAACTCCCATTCTCCTTTTCCGATCCGTTTTAAATGCTCTTGCACTGTGGATTAGGGAGATCCTAATTTCTGGGTTAATCGATCGATGATTTTACGAGGATCGTATTCGACCAGCAGTGTTAGCTTGTCTTCGTCAAAATTTAATGGTCGTCTTGATTTGGGAGAATCCTTTAAATTGCGAATACTCGGTTTGAACTTTCGAAAGCAGGATTTGCATCTGTCTACTGTAGTATGACTTCTGTGTCTCAGAAGTGACACACCATTCAACGACGATCCTCTATCCGTTCGTCGGAGCCTGGGTTGGCATATTCAACGACATTGTCTGGAATTGGAGAGGCGTAGTTCCCTCGCTGTCCTTGGTCATGAGGAAATTCGCTACACGCCTCTCCCGGGGGAGCGAGCGCCGAGGTCCCTCGTCGGGGACTAACTTCGGATGCACTGTCGACCGTTATTCCCGTGCCCGAGGTCCTGGGACTTAGTTCATGGGCTCTGTCGATAGTTCGACGTCCGCAACTAACACGAACGAACCGTAACTCCCTCTTAAGAGAGTCATAGTTACTCCCGCCGCTTTCCCGCGCTTGCTTGAATTTCTCCATGTTGACATTCATAGCACTGGGCAGCATCCGCGTTTTATTCCTTGTTTATTTTTTTCTTTAGTCGCACTTGTTTTTTTTTAAGTTCTTATTTCGTTAAAATTCTTTTTGCAGTAATATAAAAATGAAAGTTCGTTCGTTAATCTTGAGTGTCTAGGGAGTGTGGTAACCTTGTGAGTACTTAATACATTATATCCTAGTGTACGAAAGTCGTCGGCAGACAATTCCGAGTCTTGACGTCGAATCGTGTTACGCGGAACACCGATGCCCCCCGTCGTCGCCTGCGACGCAACTTCTGTACAACTTCAGTTTTATTTGAAAAGGAACATTTCCTGCTTTTTTAAGAAGTTTCGTCTGCTCGTCACTTTTTCACACTAGTCGGTTACAATGGTGGTGCGGAAGGAAGGATGAAGCACCACTTGGTTCCATTTGTGGAAAGCACCTGTGCAGCTTCCTCGTAGAACCTGCTGCTGGAACGGAAGAGTCTCTGTAGTTCCGTTTCGGCTCCTCGGAACGTAGTTCCGTTGTTGCTGTGGAGTTCAGCGCATACGCCGCGCCGGGCGCAAAAACGTCGGAAAGCGGCTATAAAAGCCTGAGTGGTAAGGTTGGATACAACCTCCAGATGAAGTGCCCGTGTTGTCATACATATAAAGAGGGCTATATATGCTGTGCGAACTTGGTGCCGTCGTCCGGAAGAGGTGTGGCATTGGATTGGCCCAGCGTAGTCGAGACCAGTGTGCAGAAACGGTCGGCCCCGGGACAGACGGGACGTTGGAGGCTGCCCCATCATCTGGTAGCCGAACTTCGGCCTGGCCTTGATACAAGTGACGCAATTCTTTACAAGTTACTTGACTAAGCTGCGTCCATTGCAAATCTACACACTTTTCTGCACAAACGCGAATGTGAGTAAGGTACCGTTGTGGTACATCATGGAGTGAGCGTGAGAGATAAAGAACAAACTAAGTGCGGAATCCTTAGGCAGAGTATTTCTGGGTGTTGGTATATTATTGATCGGTTGTATTCTGTTTAATGGTTTGAATGTATTTTGTTTTTTTAATGTATTATATCTATTTTGACCGTACAAAAAGTTTTCTTCCTCAATAACTAGGGACATGGTTATTTCTAGGCTGTTTGGATTTCTTAATCGAATATTATTTTGAATTTGGCCTGTTAATCCTCTAATAAATGTTTTCATGGCTAAACTATCATAATTTTGTGAATGTATTAATTTTTCCTGTGTTTGCATATCTGCGTTATTTAATTTAGCTATTATCATACTTGTAGCGTCTTGACATCTCATTCCGAAATTGTATGGAGCGTGGAATTGTATTCATTCTTAAATGGGTGTAATGATATTAAATCATGTAGTAGACAATAATTATTTCTTTGATCTCCTAAATTTAACTTTAATGCGTCTTTAATATCTATCCATCTACGTAATTCTAATCTTGAACCAATGAGTGTTAATGCTCTACCGGTTAATTTTCCGAAAAGCTGTTCAAAGATTGATCGTCAGTAAAGAACGTAATGATTAAATTTTCACAATTCTCCAAAAATACGTTTAAAGTATGGGGGTTTCCTTCGTAATTAGGAATAGTATCAATGTACGATATTAACCTTCTTTTTTGAAAGAGTGTTATTAAATGTGTCTACCAATTTTGTTATGCACATCGGTATCTTTATTTTTAAAAAATAATTATACAATGAGTTATACAAACAGGACTTATAAAACATTACAAGCGAATATATCGAAAGCGTTATTACAAGTGAAGTCTTAATTCTATTTCATATTATCTACTGTAGACATTTGTCGTTAAAAACCGAAGTAGTTTAATTACGGCGGGCTCGCATCCTGTTATTGACTTATAACTCGCTCGTCAGCTACATAATCTCACTTGACGGTCGAAAGCAAGTGTGGCAAGAAATACTTTCATATAACACGTGTTTTATAATAAAGTATTATAAATGTGTATTCTTTTTTGTCGATAAATAAAAGAAATAATTTCTAAAATTCAATCAGAAACAATTACTTTCATGTTATAACTATGATACGTTAAAGAAACATTAACAACCATTTTTAGATATCAAATGTATTAATAACGTGTGTGAGTTTCGTTCTGTAATTCTCTAAGAATATTATCCATCACTCTCTAGAATATAGAGGGTGCATTTTTTAATCCGAAGGGCGTACGTTTAAATTCAAAATGCCCTCTTTCAGTAGAGAAAGTTGTTTTTTTTTGAATATCTTGTGGATCAATCTATCTGGTAAAAACCACTAATCAGTTATATTAGGTAAGGCGTATTTATCGTTAATTGTTTTTTCGTTCAATTTGCGATAGTCAATTACCATACGCCATTTCTTTTTATTTGATGCCTTCTAATTTTTCAGGTACTATTCAGATCGGGCTAGACCAAGTGGAATTCGAATTTTGAATAATTTTTTGTTTCAATAGTTTATCAATTTGTTCATTCACTTCCGTTCTGTGAATTTCTGGATATCTATAAGTTTTTGTATAAATTGGATTCTCTTCTGTTAAATTTATTTTGTGTCTAATTTGAGTAGTGAATGTTAAATAATAAAATATATCTTTATATTCAAGGTAAAGTTTATGTATCGCTCTCTTTTCTTCTATATTACAATGAGGTAATCTAAGGTTTTTTTAAGTTAGATTTTAGGATGTTTTCTCGATCGTTATCTAAAATCATATCAGTTTCCATTTTTTCGATAAACTTTACTTAATAGGTTCTATATGCATAGGATAATATAATCCAATTCTAACAGTGTTTACATTTGAATTTATGAGAGTTGTAGTAGCATAGTTATTTTTTACTTGAACGAGTGCTTTGGCTATCTCTATTCCGTTTCCAAAATTGGTGTAATTTCGCATTCCCATTCCGTTTTTTTAATTCTTGCCGTGTCGGGTTTAAGCTCTAGAGCTTGATACGGTCCAAGTTTACTCCAACCTCGACTCGTCTTCACTCTCAGTCGTTGCAAAAGATTGCGACTCTGCGATCTATCGTGGGCTTAAATGTGTTATCAATATCTTCCCACGTGACACCTCGTTGACAAAGAGAAATTTTCACCTCTATCTCAGCTTTACGCTGTAATCTTGCAGCTTTCTTCGCCGCTTTTACTTCCTTGACCTTTTCACGTCTAGCCTGGTTTACGGCATACTTCTCTGCAACTACAATTTGGCGTTTTTTTTGTTTCTCCTTCGCAGCCCTATGTCCCATCCGTGTTTTTTGGAGATGGAAGAGTCTTTTCCTTTCTCTTGGAAGCATCTCTGTGCTTCTTCAATTTCTGCTGCTTGAGTTGCTCCTTAAGATTGTTAACAATCTTGGCAAACTCAGTGTCGTATTCGTCTTGATATAAGGGTCTTCCAAATTCTTTCTTATTTATATTGTAATAGTCGATATTTCTGTTATTTTCGACAACAATCTTGTCCAATTCTGTAATAAAATGGTCATAATCAATGTTTTTTTTCTTCTAAAACAGTAGGAAAAAGAGTTCGTTTTATAGGAATTTTTCCGATTTCTTTTGTACGTGATAACATTGTTATAACGTAATCAGGGGAGTTTATTAATGTTGTATTTGGTTCCGCATTTATCATATTCGATTGATATTTCACTTTTGTTCGTAGTTAATTTGGTTGTATTTAAATTTATGTTTGCGTTAAATTGTTTAAGTATATCAGCTCCTATGAGTCCATCGAATTCGTTATCAAAATTAAAAAGATAAAATTTATGCGTGTCGTTTGTATTAAATATCTTAAAAGCGGGAATTTGTATTGCTTGATTGTGGTAAGTTATTGGCAGGGAGCAGAGTATATGGTGGGGACAACTGAATCGATCGCAGCGCTCGCTGTGGACAAACTTTCGTTAAATCATACTCTCGTTGTAAATAAACACGTGAAAATTAAATATAAAAATCGTTCATAATAGTTGTTGTGTTGTTAATTGCAAAAATATAGGCAGAAATAGTCGGTGTAAATTTTATACATTTCCAAGAGTTAGTTGGAAATTAGAGAAAAGAGAAAAATGGATAAATGCAGTTAAGAGAAAAAAGTAAGTAATGCTAATTTTAATGCCGATTCATCTACAAACTCGTCGAGATCTACCGATAGGGGTAGATTTTCTTGCACATCAATCAATTTTTTGCCAGGATACATATCTGCAAATTTTTTTCCTTTGGAGTACTACTTGTCTTTAACAAACTGACGAGCACTGGGTTTTCCCCACTGCTGTTCATAGCTTGTTTTTATCAAGCTTTCTTCGTGATTAATATAATAAATCATTGCCGCAACGTGCTTGCACTTTCCGCTTTGGTTATAAACGCGAGTGCAGCTAACTTTATCAACTAACCTTTCGTCGTTTATCTGCAAATTAAAATTTATTCGATATTAAAATATAGAACCTTAATACTTTTTTAACTTTTTCACTTACATATAAAGTTATGTCATAAGGAGGTAAGCTTACAGACGCTTGTCGAATTACTTTCGATGCTATTAAATAACTTTTTCCACATTGCCTTAACTCTTTTATGTCTCTAACGTGACCAGCCATAACTAATTGTTTGCCTTTGCTCATCGTTTGAGGTTGAAACAATATTTCATGAGTTATTGACTCAAATCCGGTTTGTATAATGATGTTCATCGTTGCCTAAAAATTCTTTAAAACAACAAACATTATAAATTAGTACTTTCTCAGATACAATTCACCAACAAATTATCAAAATAAAATTATTTACTTTAATTTTGTTAAAAAACTCAAATTAATACCCGACTATTTTTTCAATTTTTATTATTGTAGCTGTCATGTTTTTATTTGTTTTGATTTTATCGGTTAACCTCACTCTATTCTAAACTAATAGTATTTGATATTTATTTAATTTTTTTTATACTTACTTTCTTTATCATAATACGTTCAATTCAATTTTCTCTTTCAAAAATACAATTGCACTTTTTTATTTATATCATTATAAAGTTTTACATTTTGTTTTTATAACGAATTTTTATTTTTTTTCACTGATTTTACATATCTCCCACAATTCTCGAGCATGATTTTTTGTAACCATCAGATGTCGTTTTCGTCGCGCTCCCTGCCAATAGCGTGCGCTGAACGAATATTAAAATTTTGATATATATTTATATGGATTAAAATGTTGATAAGCAAAAGTGGGTTTCATTAGACTTCTAGAACTACCAGTATCTATTAAAAAGTATGCATTTAATTCCGATACGTAAATATAGGGTAGTTCGCTGGAATAATTATTTACATGGATTATTTTACTTCCTTGTGGGGCTGGGTTTGTATAAAATTTTGTGAATTTGTGAATCTACTTGGTTTTCAGGATTTTCACTGCCGTAATTTCACAATTCATCGGGATTTACATGAGGATATTCGTATTCATTTGTATAATATTCGTTTGAAAAATCGTTATAATCGTTATTTGAATTGTTTTCGATTTCATGTGAAAATAGTTGTTCTGATACAAGAGTGGGTTTGATACGTGAATTACTCGAACTAGTGTCCATGGATTCTGGATTTGGTAATCTAGTATTTCTCTGGAGATAATTTATTTTTTGTGGTTGAGGATTTTGTCAATAAAACGTATTTCTATTTGGGAAAGTATTATTTTGAAACATGGGTCTAGGAAAATTTGAATTTCCGAAGTTAGGTTTAAATTGTGTATTAATTGGTTGATTAAATCGGCTAGGTAAATTATTGAAAGGATTTTTCTGATAGTATTGCGTCGTTGGTGATTTGGATTTGTTAAACTTAGAGGATTGACTTGGTTGCGGAAAAATGAATCTACTATTATTCGTGTTTCGATTTCTGTTAGGTGTGTTATTTACGGATTTAAATATGGGTTAATTTATTTTATTAACGTTACTGTTATGGTGGCGAGAAAGATATTTGAAATTCTCTTCCTCGGTTACATGAGAAATTGCTTGTTCTAATGTATCGGGGTCTCAATCTAACAATAAATTGGAGTTGATCTGGTGAGTTCACTATAAACGTCTTTAATGCGAATTCGTGATCATGTTGAATTTTAATGATTTTTTCCTGTTCATTAATTATTGTTGAGTTTATTTTTGAAAATAGTAAGCTCCGTTAATCTGGTATTCGCATACCGAACCGTATTGGTGTTTCATTTTTACCGGGTTCAATATTAATTAAGTCCTGGATAAGACAATCTGCGTTTCTCCGATCAGCAAAAGTTATTTTTAAATCATGTTTTATCGAAAGCCAGTTGTTTAATTCCGTTCTAGATCCGATTACATCCGCTGCGCGATTTCTTAATTTACTGGGGATCGTTTCTAATAAACAACTATTTATCGGGTCGTTAACATCTGAAGTGTTTTGAAAGTTTCTTAAAAAGTTTTCACAAGAGCTAATGAGTCTATTTAATTGTTTCGCACTACCATCAAATATTGGAATGTTATCTGCTCGGTATCGCAGGAAAGACATATCGGTTGAATTAGCCATCTTGGATTTTATTTCTTAAGATTTTATTTCTAATTTCGATAGTTTTGACACTATGTCATGTAATTCGTGTTCTGATTGCATATAAGAATAATTTTACTTCCTCTTTTCTAGTTTTATTAATTCGTCTAAGTTTCTGTTTTATTATTTTATGATTTTTCGGATTTCGTAGAGGTTTTTTTCTATGAAAATTGGATAAATGAAACGAGCACTTACATGAATATACAAATGGCTGTTGTGATTTTCATTGTTGTTTCTTCTTATTGTCATTGCCTATAGGAGTTGACGATGTGTGTCCTCGTCCCAGGTCTTCTGTGAGACGATTTTGATTTCCAGTAGGTGTGGTCGATTTTGTACTGCACCCTGAAGTATCCTCTGCTCTTTGAATTCGAAAGGCTGGTTTCTCGTTGACGATTTTTATTCTCGAAGAAATTTTGCACTACCGAACTATTTATTTTTCGAACAGCTGAATTGATTATTAAAATAAAAACGTGTTTCGCGATTTTTGTCGAATTTACACTTCAGCTATCCTGCCGACTGCGCCAGTTATGTTTCGAGCTTGTCGTAATAGCTTTTTAAAAAGTAATTTCGACTCGAGGATACGAGTCCCAACAACTGCTCACTCAGATTTATGTTAAATACTGACTTTTATTAATTTAGTTACCACTTACATACAATTAATTTGGCGAGTCCGACACGTTTGTACTTAGTGTCGTTACAAGTCTCACAAGTATATCATTACAAATTAATTATTAAGACAATACTAATTATCAGAGGAGGAATGTTGTCTGCATCCTGTGGATGTCATGTAACTCGCAGAAATAGAGGTGCTCGTGCTTCTTGGAGTAGTATTGGAAGTATATATTGATCCGCTTGCGAGATGTTTGCCGAGTTTATGTTCGTAAAACCGGGTTCCGAATGTTTACCACGCTTCCCTAACATTATTCTACGTACGTAACCGGGCATGTTATCTGAAAGGCCGCCATCAATGATATGATCTACCGCTCCTGTATTGATCGTGTAATCCCTTTGGTCACTTATGACCAAAACGTCTGCAACATTGTCCATCAAATAATGACGGATTCCTCTTCCTTACTCGACTAGTAATTTTATAAAAACGTTGCGGTATTTCATGTGTTAAGATCACCGCTTCTGTCGATATGGATGCGGATATCCTGAAAAATATTGTTCGACAGATTACTAGGAAATATAAGCGTCTGCCGGCGTTCGTTGTTTCTCATCGGGCTGGGATGCGTCTGCGCCGATTCCGGTGCTGAGGAACTATGCTCTAGCATCGTCGAGTATCATACCGACTCGAATGGTGCAATACTTTTCTACATTTCCATAAATCATCGCACCGTTCGATGAAGACGGAGTTAAGGTACTTAGTGCTTCGATTTCGTGTTCTGATAGTCCACATGCTTGGGTAAAAGATCTAACCCTGTTTTTCACCCGGTTCGAATAGTTCTTCGAGTTAAATTACTTCCCAACTTAACTGATCACTTCTTTTATTCTATCGAGGAGTTGAAGGAATTTCCTTAGCGAGGAGCTTGAAGCGGAGACCGGTATACCAGATCTTGTCATAAACGTTTTCGATATCCAAATACACGTCGCCGACGACATTTCTTGTTTCGGTCTATAGACTGGTTTCAATTTTATGGAACAGAATGACAAAACCTACTTGATTTTGTGTCTATTCTGTTAAGTGATTTGCAAACTATTGTTAAACTCCTGAATTTGCTATATTTGTGAAAATCTTTGTGAATCAGTCTTTCCAAAAATGTTTATTCCGTATATCGTCAGAATCTTGATTTGTTATTTAAATTCGTTTGTTTAAAATTTTAATACGAATGCTTCTGTAAACATAAATTAATATTGTCATATTTATTAGTGTTGAAAAAAAGGAAGGAGTTATTTTATTAATGGTGTAGATCGTATTAACAAACTAAAAAAATATTAGATTTTCCTAATTGATGTGCAGGCGTCGTTGACTTTCCGCATTTTTTTTTTACTGACTACGATGTTGTCGATGTTGAGGTCCCGTTCACATCGGATGTTCAGTCGGCGCTTTATGTATTTATTTGACTTATTTCTGTTGAAATAATCGTGTCGTACTTCGGCGAATATCTCCGCTGACAATATTTTACATCAGCCTTGATACTTTTATCTTTGTCGAATGCGTTACCTTTTTACTTTTCATTATTATCCTGCGTCAGAATCATTATTAAAAATAAAGAAGTCCATGTATCGTTATCATAAATCAGATTTATTGTTTTCTAAAAAATGGTCTACATCTGTGATTTTTATTATGATTTCTGGAATAAAAAATAACCATGAGGTGTGTTCATTTATTCATCCACGTGACGATATAAATTATAATCCAGTTGAATATTTTTTTGTTTCTAAATTAACTTACATTTATCCGTAAATCGATATCATCTGTGAAAAGCGAGGGAACCGATCGGTGTGTATCTTAAATCAGATTTGTTTTGTTTTTTGACCTCGTTTTTCATAAAATTGTTGAAATGATTATCATGTTTTTGCAAATATTCATGAAAATACATCCTGGTTAAAAGTATCCCTGACAACGTTTTGTATTTGTCGAGTGCGTCGCCTTTTTACTTTTCATTCTTATTCTTCGCCAGGTTCAATATTAAAAATAGAATAGTCCATGTTTCGCTATCGTAAATCAATTTTAAAATCTCCTAAGAAATGGTTTGCCTCTGTGATTTTCGTTATGATTTCTGGAATAAAGAATAACCGTGAAGAGTGTTCGTTTATTCATCCTCGTGACAATATAAAATTAATCCAGTTCAAATATTAAATCGACAAATTGAAAGTTTCCTATTGGTATGAGGATGTTTTTTCTTGCATATCCTGACAAAGTATATTTTGTAATCTTAAAAGAGTTTGGAAGAAAATACTTGAGACAATAGATCGTATGAATCTGTACCACTCTTACAATTCCCGTACATTATTATCGAAGTCAATGCAATTTTTTTGCATATTAGCGTCGATACTCTTCTCTTTAGTCGGGTGTGTTGCCTTTTTACTTTTCATCCTTATTTTTTGTAAAGGTATGTGCAGTAACATTCGTCTGATAACAATTGTCCGAGCTTCTGCGGGCTGGACGGCGATGTCCTGTTTTTGATCGTTTCTTTTGCTTTTATGTACGGCCGTCAAGATTCGTGTTTACATCAGATGTTTAGTCGGCGCTGTATGTATTTATTTGACTTATGTCGCTAGAGTATCGATATTAAAAGTAGAGAAGGCCACGCCTCACTATCAGATTTATTGTCTTCTAAAAAATGGTCTGCCTCTGTGATTTTTATTACGATTTCTGGAATAAAGAATAACCGTGACGAGTGTTCATTTATTCATCCACGTGACGATATAAATTATAATCCAGTTGAAATATGAAATCGACAAATTGAAAGTTTCCGATTGATGTGAGGTTTTTTCTTGCGTATCTTAACAAAGTATATTTTATAATCTTAAAAGATATGCCATGTCCGATAGACGATCGATAAATACACGACGAACGACTAGAACTAACCTGCTATCTCTGTCTGTAGTAGCAGTGTTGAATGCAGTCAGTCGGACTACCTAATTCCGCATCGTCTCCTGTACAAAAACAATCCTAGGAGTTACTGAATTATTTGATCTTCGCTGTACATTCTGTCGGTTGTAGATCGATCGGCAAGTTGATTTTATAGATTCCGTTAACTGATACAGATCCTCTGGGCGCACCAATCGATAGTGGGAAGTCCTTTACAGTTAATGACTGTGAGATCACCACTTTATCGAGCATATCTTGATTAACAAAATATGTAAACGGTAAATTCGATTTCTTAATAGCAATAATCATGCATAAATTCTGTGTGTGAATAAGCAAGTCAATTTAAGGACATCGAATTTGCTCTAGTCCTTCATCTTGATACTGATGACGAACCATCTTCTTTGAAATCTTTTTTCAACAACTTATTTCGACCGTTTCCCCAATACCCGAGGGTTGGTAATGCAGTCGATCGAACAGTGCAATAGAAGCAGACAATGATAATAACAACAATTACACAAACTATTAAGATTATATAGCTGATGTATGAGTAATAGGAGGACGTCCAATGAATCACAGGAGTCTGTTTCAATAATATCTCTAGATTGTTTAAGTCGATCCTCTTCTGCTAAATAATCATTAATATTAATGGTCTCGTTGAAAGTATATTGAAGAAATCAAGGCACTAGGATTATTGCACACCGGTATATTTGTTTTTAAAAAATAATTGTACAATAAGTTTACACAAACAGGACTCGTAAAATACAATACAAGCGAATACGTTTAGAGCGTAATTACAAGTGAAGTCTTAAGAGAGAGAGAGAGAATGAATTTATTGATATGAATATAATACAATAGTACAAATTTTAACTAGAGTGTGCTAACTACAGAGTTGCGGTACCTCGCCTTGGCGTTGAACTCGCTTATGGCCTGATAACAAAATGATTATAATAGTGGAGCACTGTGTGTGTTTTTGATGGTGAAATGCGCCCGGAGGAATTTTCAAACCGGGCTATGAAGTCTTAAGTCTACATTAGCGCTATATATAATACTTTATTATCTCCTCCAGACGTTTGTCATTGCATTCCGAAGTAAGATCAGTTACGGCGGACATGCATCCTGTTATTGACTTATATTTAATATCAGATACATAGAGATCATCATGAATATAACTATTGTTGGTATACAATGGTATATGTAATCGATGTGTCTCGTAACTCCCGCGAACGGACACAAGGTCTGCCATCGGTCACAATCCTGTCGTCCAAACGTACCGCCTTCATGTTGAGAATAGATGCCAAGACGTCCATTAATACTAAAATTAGAGTCACTTGACTTGCATTGGTACATAACGTTGATCCTTGTTTTACCGTATCGTATTTACTAATGTCTATTTCGAGCGAGTGATAACCACTAATAACATCTGGGGGCACGTCTCTACTTAATTATTTCGCAAAGTCGTTGGGACTAATATCCGTAAATATTTTAAATCTACGGTCTAACAGTTTCTTAATACGAAGACATAGTCGCTTAAACATCGGACCGAAGATGGTATTTATATCTTTATCACGAACACATAGTCCGCAGGGAGGTATAAGTGTGCAAACCCGATTAGTTCAGTGCGGGTTTGTACGTAGGTTTCACGATAAACTCGTATTGAATAAGATTCCTCCCATAAAGGACCGTTCATAGTTATTTTTTCTCGGTTGGCTGGTGGAAGTTTTTCCAACCAATCACCAGCGGATAGCAGCGGAACAGACGTACAGTCTTTTGTTTGAATTGATCTATTATAATATGTGTAATCGTTCCTGTGGAATGAATGAATTAACGAAATTTTCTACCGAATCTCTCACATTCTATCGTTATCATTTAATCCAGTCAGTTCTGGTACGTTGAAATTCCTCTTTATCATAGCTAAGATAGCATCGTCCTGAATGGCTTTGCGTATGGATCCCCTCGACCATATATACTCGTGTTTTCGATTATGTATTGATCATAGTCCTTATAATTGACGCTGTCTTCGGGGATAACAATGTCGTAGTAATCTTGGATAATGGTCATACATTCCGAAATTTAAGGTTGTTTTGTAGGCCGTATTTCGTATCAACCGTGAGGCCTCCTGTGTTGAATAGATTAACCACTGTCTTCATTGAACGTCAGGATCAAACGATGCGGCCTGAATTAACGCGACAGTAACGTTCTTACCTGATGTCGATGCAAGTTCTTTGCATCTTCTAAGAGGTATAGTAAGTTTATTGAATTGAATGACGTGTCATAGCGACTATTATGTGTGGGGTTTAGTAAGGTAGATAACTTCTTCTAGCTTGTTTGATGGTCTGCCGGAAATTGCTTATCTTGTGCTTCATGAATCGTGTTACAATCGTAATCGTGTTTAAGTATTTGCTGTCATGGGCTTAACCCACGACTTTCTGCGCTCGGGATTGTCCTAATTGATTCACTTTTCATCGCCCGTGACGATTCGATGCAAAAATATCTTTCTTGCTTCAACCAAATGACATGCTGAAACTGACGCCTAAGGACAGCTGTTTTACGGGGAATATTTGATTAAAGGGAACAATGGAAGAATGTACGAATTAATTCCAACACCTAATAATATAATTACATATCTTATATGTTCAAGAGGTACAACAAACGTTTGCAATTCATCATTATTTAACGACAAAGAACCTATTGATTTAAAAGTCATTTCTTGCATGTTTTCTCGTACATTACCGTACGCTTTAAGAATGAAACAATTCGGAAAGTTACATTCACACGTGTCCAACATGTTCGTGGATGCTAATTGTTGATTTAGTATAATAACGTTGATTAAGCAACGCCGGTTCAATATATAACAGTCGATCGAACACACTAATTATACACGTTGCTTATTGTCATTGTTACGGTGAGTGGAAGAATAATTCCGATCAAAAATCTGTCGCACTCGTGTTGTTCGTTTGAAATTCTTAAAATCTCTCTCTTGAAAGCATTGATATTCCTCTTCGTTTAGTAGTAAAGTCTGTCAGAATATTATGCAGCGTTATCAGTGGATTGAGAGAAAGTCTATGGAATTCGTCTTGAAGACTGACCATGGACGGTGTCCTTCTACTTCTGCGATAGAATATCTTATTATGATCCTTTGTGACGATATAAAGTCCTTCGATACTCGTTACCCTCGATGGTGCCACGTAAAACATTTGCTGAGAATGTGTCATTTATTCATAAACTACCAGATTGAATGTTCCATCTTGTGATTTATGAACTGTTACTGCTCAAGTAGATATCAACGGTAGGTGATTTCGTTCAACGACAATAGTAGATGTTCTTCCGAGAGGTTCTTCCACCTGATTTACATTGTTGGCCTGCATGTAAGCAGCCGCTTTCTTTTTCATTTTCTCGCCAGTTTTAACTGAACCTGGGAATTCCAGTGATACTTTATGATTCAATATGGACCAATTTTTCCAAAGCGCCGTTTTCTAAGCCATCTGTATGGTTATGGTGTATGGTTTATTTAATATTAATGTTAGTTAAGATTCAGTACGGATTATTCGTCTGAATAAAGGTTATTTGTTCGTTTACTATTGATTTTAATTTAATTTGATCGTTTGAGAGGGTTGTTATTGCTTTTTCATATTTTTCCGCGTCATTTTGATCTATGTTGCCAGTAATTGATTTTATAACTGTTCTTAAGCCATCTATGAAACCTCGTTTTGTTCTTTTGTTTATTGTTGGGTTTAGTTGATTAATTTGAGTAACTATTTTACTTTCCATTGTATTTATTAAACTGTATGAATTATAGAACTTTCTATGGTAACTGGTATTATTGTTAAATGATTGTTTGATACTAATAAAATTTGTTCGTATTGTATTAAACTCATTAATTAAATTCAAACGTCATAGATTTGGATAAATGACCAAAAATTTATTTTGTTATGGGCGTTTCCTAATCTCAAAGGTAATAGTCCGGGATTGTTGTTCATATCATGGAATTTGTGTGTGTTATCTTGCAGTGATAACAAATGAGGATCTGTACATATGCGTTAATTTTCATTTCGTTGTTTCGTTTTCCTTTTCTTAACCTAGTTGATCTTGGCTATTTTCGTCCTCGATCAGTGTTTCTTTCAGCTTTGGCGATGTGTGTCCTCTGATGTGGAGTTCGATGCTGTCCACGGTTTCGATGTTTAATGCGTTGGCGATGTGTGTCCTCGGCACTAACTGCACTCAATTTTAAAATTTGGAATTTTTCAGCGTTTTTAAGGTTTACGTAGTTAAACTATTAAAATAGACCGTTTTTCGCAATTTTTGTCGAAAACGTTAAACGTATCCTACCAACTGCGCCAGTTAAGATTCAGTACGGATTATTTGTCTTTTTAAAAATGAGTTTTATTTGAACAAAATTACGAGAGTCATAGCTACGACTCTAATTACAATGATTGTCCAATAATGTCATTGTTTATTATTCATATTGAGTTTATATAAATCCTTGTTGTCTAACAACGGATGTTATTCTGCGGTGATATGATGGTTCAGCGTTCGACGTCGATAACTAAGCTTGATCGGGTATATAACATGTTACTTCATGCGGTAAGCCTCCAGTGTCAGTACCTGTCACTTTATGTAATTTTTGGTATACATATGTTTTTTGTTCGACGTTGTGTCAACCAATATAAATGTCTTTTGTAATTGAAACGATCTGGTCTACAGCAGCATTTAAAATAGGTTGATCGTACTCAGCTACCGAATTGTTAGTCAAAAAAAGACGTAGCCCACGTAGACAAAGTCGATCAGCTTCTTCTTTCGAGTAAAACCGCGATTCAATCAAGTTCAGCTCAGTTTGTTCCAATAGCATGCCGTTACCAATTTGCGGCAATAATGATGAGAACATTACACTAGCTTGACGCATTACCTCACTTAATTCGTAAAATTTAACCCTACGCCATAAAGTGGGACCTGCAATCCGTTGTTTTAGTCGTTTGAAAATTGTTGTAGCTCGAACTGGAGGCAACTGTCTTAAATCACCAATCAGAATTATATCCATACCCTTAAAATTTGTTTGGAACTCACCAGTAATTTTCTGCAATCTTGCATCAATTTGTGATAATAGTTGGGCGCCAACTATGCTGATTTCATCGATTATTAACCCTTTTTCATATTTATAAAGTGTTCTGTATTTGTGTTCTGTATCTGTAGACAATGGTAGTAGTTTTGAAGGTGAAATTTTTAATGCAGCGTGGATAGTTTCGTCAATTTCAACAGCAGCCTTTCCAATGGACGCGCAGGTTATGTAGGCGTTGCAGTAAGCATTGGTATTTGTGAAACTGTAAATTTCCATTAAAATTTTGTAAGAAATGTTTTGCCACAAAACGATTTGAAATGAAAAGCTATTTGGCGAAAGGTTTGCAATCACGTGCATCAACAGTACTTTTTGTTTTTCATTTGCCATTCTCATTAATTCATAAAATTGTTCGTTCGACGTTAAATTTTCTCGTTTCGTGGCGACAGAACCGAGTTTTTTCGGAGTTACTAATAGAATATCACTCTCCATATCTAAAGTTTTGTTCTACAATTGTTGAAAGGGAATTGATTCTGGAAAACTACTATATTGTTCATCTCTGGTTCATCATCGTTGAGTGAATCTTTGCCTTTTTATGTTTCGTTCTTGTTTTGCGCTAGAGTACATTTATTGTTTTTTAAATAGTGGCGTATTTTCCTGATTTTGTTACGATTTAATATTAAATCGAAAAAGTTTACCCACACAGTTTAAACACTACAAAAAGTTACCCCAAAAAGTTTAAACACTACAGCAAAAATTCCGAAAGATTTCTCTAATGTTATCGCAAAAAATCGTTATTTCTTATTATACTACTTGTTCGGGCTTTTTGGCTAACCCCGAATGTTTATTCATCTCCCGCTGTTCACGTTATGTTTCTGCACTACGTGACCATCCATCTCGTGCTGGTACGCAGCCTGAACAGTGCAGGTGCAGGCTGTGTCGTCATAGTTCTCGGTACAGTTCTAGAATTACGATAGGACAGCACAATCCCTAACGGCCGATTCTCGTCAACCGTCCGATAAGGGCCGTGTGCAAGATCCCTTCCATGCCTCGCTGTCCTAAGGCATATATAAAGCCACTACGTCGTCCTGGCGCGGTCTCGTCTCACGGAACGCGTGACCCGCGGCTTCAATGACAATCGCGTCACTGATGTCGTGTTTCTAGACATTGAAAAAGCGTTCGACAAGCAATCAGCGCTGCTTTAAAATTGTTCCAGTCATCCTGATACTTAGTCATAATAATTTCCCAATGAAAATCCGGATAATTCTTGAAAGCATTGCCTATTGTTATAAATGATGTGATCCCAGCTCCTGCAGACTGTTGTATAGTCAGACTTAATCTTAGAGCTTTAGTTCCGATTAGGGTCAACCACCTGGCGAAAACTGTTGATATATTAGTGTCATTAATATACAATCCAAAGTGTGTGTAAAATGTCATCGGATCCTCCGAACCCCAGATGCACCTCTCCAAGCTCGCCCGCTCTTCCAGAGAGCAGGTGTTCTTCTCCAATGTTGTCTATTCTGCTGGACCCCAGGTGCGATCATCCAGCTGTGTCCTTTCCAATCGAGCCCGGATGCGGTTCTTCAGTTTTGTCCATTCCGATGAAGCCCAGGTGCGAGTCTCCAGTCGTGTCCGTTTTCACGAAGCCATATACTCCATCCTGGGATCCACTTCACTCTTCCTTCCGCGCCACCATCGTAACCGGTAAGACGCCGTCATCTACGGCACCTCCGGTGCTCTAGACCGTCGCCGCCACCAAGGAGGCCACGACCCGCCATCCCCATGATACTTTGCTGGCACTACGAGCCAGGGTGGGGAGTATGTTCGGGATTTTTGGCTAACCCCGAATGTTTATTCATTTATAGAAACACTTGGTCAGCTGCAACTACAGTATTGACAACATCCGTAACCTCAAGTCTCAAATCAGCCATTTCTTCCTCATTTAAGTCCCTTCCGGCATGTTTGATCTCATAGTCTGATATTAATTGATCTACACTCGCTTTATCAGGTACTCTAGTTGGCCATCCTGCATATTGATTTAATGATGAAGTGTTTCCACCTACCTTGATCAATAACTCTTCTGCAACATATGATAAGTTTTTGTACTGTGTAGACCGTACAGGACCTAAATCGCGACGATATCCGTAATAAGGGCTGTTACCTACAGCAACCAGCGCTGCTTTAAAATTGTTCCAGTCATCCCGATACTTAGTCATAATAATTTCCCAAGGAGAATCCGGATAATTCTTGAAAGCATTGCCTATTGTTATAAATGATGTGATCCCAGCTCCTGCAGACTGTTGTATTAATAACTCTTTGGCAACATATGATAAGTCCTAAGCTACCATTATCACTAGTATTATCATTACTAGCATTATTTTTGAAATTTATAATCTTAATATTTTCTTCTACTACATCTACATGTCTTGCATTAATTATTCTGTTATCTACAAGTACTTTGTATCCTACTTCTTTATAGCCTAACAATACTCCCAATTTAGCTTTGTTATCCCATTTAGATTTTCTCAACTTTTCTGGTACTCTTACATAAATTCGACTTCCATACATTCTCAAATTCTTTGCACTTGGTCTTTGATTAAAAAATATTTCATAAGGTGTCTTTTGTTCATATGTGTTAGCTAAAGATCTATTTTTAAATAAGCTGCAGCTTGAACTACTTCTTGCCAATACTTCTTATCAACTTGTGCTTCGGATAATAAACACCTAGATATATCCATTATTGATCTATTATACCTTTCTGCAACACCAATTAACTCATGAATATAAGGTGGACATGGAATGATTCGAATACCCTTTTCTCTTATGAATTTGTAAATATTGTCATTTAAATATTCTTTGCCATTGTTGCATTTCAAATTTTTGATTCTTTTTCCTGTCAGATTTTCTACTACATTAACATAATAAAACAATTATAAACTGCAGACTTTGATGTCAGTGTATAGATTCTAGTATATTTACTGTAATCATCTATAAATGTCAAAAAATATCTTTCACCTCTATATCCCACTGTACTATGTGGCCCATTCAAGTCTGTATGTACTGTTTCTAAAACTTCTTTAGCATGTCTCCTATTATTTTCGAATGGCAAATTATGCATTTTACTTTTTATACAGGTGACACATTTCATATATTCAGATTCAATTTCTTTAGGTAACCCTTTCAACAATTCATTTTTACATAAGATATTTAAGTACTTGAAATTTACACGTCCTAGTATACGTGGTCATAATTTTTAATAAAGCTTGTCATATATAGATTTCCTTTCTTTCTAGCTATTGCAATTAATCCTCTATTTGGATCATAAATTTTTGAAATATCTCCATATGAAACTATTTTATATTTCTCTGTAATTCTTGCGTAACTTAACAAATTTTGCTTCATTTCTTTTACAAAAAAATACATTATATATAGTTACCTCACTTTTATCATTAAAAACTTAACAAAATCTGTCACTATTTTACCTAATTTAGTCGCTTTCAAAATTCTCCCATCACCTAACCTTACATCAGCTGGTTCTTTCAGAACTATATATTCTGTCAACAATTTTTCATTATTTACTATATGGTCTGTACACCCACTATCCAAAATCCAGTCTATTTGATTTTTACCTGAGCTTGCATTACACATTACCTCAGCTGTATTTAATTCTGCCTTGAATACGCTACCTGGACCTTGCGATGATGTCCTCTGGTTACCTTGATAACTCGATGATGGATTGGCTGCACCTCCGTAGCTGCTTCTGCCTCCGCCTCTGAAGTTTCCTCGTTGATTGCCTTGACCTCGTGACCAACCTTGACTGTATCCGACGCGTCCTCGTTGTCTGGTAGATTTCCGTTGATAACAATCCTTTTGTAAATGTCCGGGTTTTCCACAATTGTAGCAATTTCCTTTTGTCTTTGACATGAATGAATTTGACTTGTTGTCTTCACTCTTTTCACTTTGATTTTTCTCTTCTAAAGCTTTCAGTTTTATTTTACTTTTCAAGTATTCGACGGTTTTTTCTTCTTCAGGGAGCACATCGATTAAATCTCCCAAGTGGCTATATCTTAGTGGTAGTGCGCTCAACATATATCTTAATTTTTCTTGTTCCGTAACTCGTGCTCCAGCAGCTTTGAGTCCGTTTGCTGCTTTTTCGAATTCATCGAAGAATGTTGTTACTTCTGCGAAATCTTGTAACTTAATTCTTTCTAATTCATTTCTACGTATGATCTGTAGAGCCGTCGTCTCTCTTAAATATATTTCGTCAAATTTTTTTAATATTTTGTAAGTAGAGTTCAGATCTGCAATATATTCTAATTGTTTGTTGGAAATTGCACTGTATATGTAATTGATTGCTTTAATGTCTTTCAATTTCCAGTCTTTAATTTTATGCCACAACTAAACACTCTTTATATTCTAGAAATTTCAATATTCTTTTTTTCCAGTTTACGTACTCGGATCCATCAAAATTTGGTATCATTATTTCATCAATTTTCACGTACGCCATTTTTTCATTAACTTTTTTATTAACCACGCTCTGCTACCATGTTAGAATTGCCTTTTGGGATTGACGAGGATGAATAATGATTAACATTTCATATATTACAACAATATTTATTCATATACTAATAATACATTCTCTTTAAATTCTTGCGCTACCACATGCGTAAGTTAAGAATCAATACGGAGTATCCGCTTTTTTAAAAATGAGTTTATTTCTTTGAACAGAATTATGAGAGTCGTAGTTGCGACCCTTTGTCATCTTGAGTTTTTATATACTCTGGTTATCGGTCAGCGGATGTTATTGTTATGCGGTGATGCGACGTTACAGCGTCCGGCGTAGATAGGACGGATAGCTATGTACTGCATCAGCTTGATCAGGTATATAACACCTCCCCCCTCCTTAAAGGCGAATTCGGGGGTTTTCCATCAGATTCGTTAATGTTATTCCTGGGGTAACTCGATCTGTTGTTTCTCCTGTATTTGTATTTGATCTAATGTTTTTACATATTTTTCCTTTGGTATAATAATAAATAATATACAATATTTTTACAATATATAGAAAAACAGTCCATAAATTAATTTTATAAAAATGTATTGGATTAAATATAGAATTCACATCATGTTTTTGTTTATTTAATTCATTTTGTATACGATTTATCTTATTTAGATTAACAACGTCGAGTTTAATTGTATTTGGATTAATCACTGTATTTAGATTAATATTTGAATGTTCTAAAGAATTATTTTTAAAATTTAATTTGGGTAGTTCAATCGTTTTAAATTTGCGATTAAAGTCTTGATAATTTTGGATACGGATGTCTGAAATTTGCACTTCACAATTGTTATTAATTTCTAGTATGCATGTTCCTTTAATAGGTACGATGTTCTTTTCTTTATTACACTTCTGCATTGCTGTTACTGTTTCTAATGTTATTACTATCCACTTTTATTTTCTAATTTTTGAATTTTCACATCATTAATTTCTATTGGTACAAGTACACAATTAGTTATATTTTTAGAATGTTTTAACAATTTTATTTCACATGGAAGTTTATCTTCTTTAATTTCTTTACACTGATTATCGGAGAACGCATATCCTTGTTCGTTTAGGATAAGGTAACTGGATTGCGGTAAAATTGTCTGGAAGATATTTTTCTTCGGTGTAGGTAAGGAGTATAAATGATAGTAATCATAGCTTTCAATTTCAACAATTGGTATTTGTAAAATGAAAATTATGCGTCGGGTATGAATATTTCATGCGGACTTTTGGAATTTGTGTCCGAATGTTAACTCGAAAGGGGTATATTTAGTCATACTGTGGATTGTATTATTATAACCGATTAATGCATAATTTATGAAATCATTTTCGTTTGGATAGATTTCTTTTAATATTCTCAAATGTTCAATAAGGCTAGAATGAAATCTCTCTACAATTCCGTTAGATTCATGATGTCTAGGTGTGGTAAAATGGATTTTAATTTTGTGTAAATTTAAAATTTCTTTTACAGTATCGTTATTAAATTCAACACCATTTATCTAGGATTAGTGCTTCTGGTATGCCAAATGATGCAAAATATCTTATTAGAGCGTCCCTAATATTTGTAGCTGTTTTTCCGGATATAGGGATTATTTGAGCGAATTTTGTAAACGCGTCTACTAATGTTAGATAAATCTTTTTATCGTATATGAAAGTATCAATATGGACAATTTGAAAGGGTTTTGTTGCTGTCTCCGTTATCATTAAAGGTACATAAGGATTTTTCCTTGCATATTTAGTGCGTTGACATATGTCACATGAATTTATATAATTTGTTATTGTTAATTTCTTATTTTTCCAATAGTAATTTTTTCGTAAATAGTCTAATGTTTCGTTTATACCTCTATGATTTGTTTTTCCTTCGTGGTAATTTTTTACTAAAAGAATTTGTTCTTCTTTATCTGCAATTGTGTTTACCTTTTTCATACATCTTATTAATTTGGGACCTTTTTCCGAAAAATGTTTTAAATAAGTTTCGTTAAAATTTTTATATAGTGAATCATTGTAAAAATGGATAAAATATGTCTTATTTGGAATAGTATAACATTTAAGGAATTCAAGGATAAATTTTTCATTTTGATTTTCTGGTATTTCTAAGATTTGTATCTTATGATTTTCGTAATTTTCTTGAGAGATATTTAATTTATTATATATTTGTGGGAGAACTATATAATCTGATTAACTTTGTCATTAATGATTTCATCTAAGATTCGAATACCTGAGTTTGTTGTTTCATTGAATGTTGTATGTTGTGTTGATTGATTACTTTGATTATCAGGGGGTTTAATTTGTACATTTGATATAATTTTTATCTGGGGTTTTCGTTTACTTGTGGATGGTTTTGTATTATCTGTGACAGGGTTTTCAGCTAATGAACGTAAATATTTTAATGTTTCCTCGTTTATCTCACCACGGTTGTTAATTAGTGATTCGTTTTCAAGAGCATTAATTTTTATACGCGAAAGTGCATCTGCATTGGTATTTAATTTACCTTTTTTCTAAATAATATCATAATCGAATTCTTCTAATTTTAATTTCCATCTCATTAATTTGGAATTTGGTTCTTTTAAATTAGATAACCATACTAATGGACGAGAGTGTAAATAGTAAATTTTCTGCCAAACAAATAAGGTCGGAAATATTTAGTTGCCCATACAATAGCAAGTAATTCTATTTCTATTGTACTATATTTTTGTTCGGTATCATTTAGTGTTCGCGAAGCAAATGCGATGGGTCTATCAGATCCAATTGTTCCTTGTGAAAGAACTGCACCGAGTGCAACGTTTGATGCATCTGTGGTTAAAATGAATTTTCTTGAGAAATCGGGATGTCGTAATATTGGGGAATTTATTAATAGTTTTTTACAAGTATTAAATGAATTTATGAAATCTTCGTCGTGGTAAATTTTTTGATTCTTTTTTAAACATTTAGTTAGAGGTTTAGTAATTTTTGCAAAGTCTTTTATAAATTTACGATAATATCCTATTAAACCTAAGAAACTTTTGATGTTTTTGGGATAGGAAATTTCTTTATGGCTTGAATTTTGTCTGGGTTAGGTTTTACGCCTTCAGGCGTTATGACGTGTCCTAAATAACTTGTTTCTTTTCGTAAAAATTCAGATTTATCTAATTGAATTTTGAAATTTGATTTTCGTAATCTCGAAAAAACTGATTTTAGGCGGTCAATGTGTTCTTGTAGTGATGTACTGAAGATGACAATATCATCTAAGTATACAAGACAGGTTTCGTTTTGAAGGCCTCTTAAAACATTATCCATAACTCTTTGAAAAGTTGATGGAGCATTTTTTAAACCAAAAGGCATTCGTCTGAATTCGTAATGTCCATGTTCGGTTGAGAAAGCCGTTTTTTGAATATCGTGTGGGTTCATTTCAATCTGGTGAAATTCGTTAGCGAGATCTAGGGTTGTGAAATACTGACTTTTACCTAATTTATCTAGAATATCCGTTATATTTGGAAGGGGATATTTATCATCGATAGTTTTATCGTTTAATTTTCGATAATCGATTACTATTCTCCATTTTCGATTACCTGATGCGTCTAATTTCTTGGTTACAATCCAAATAGGGCTTGACCAAGGGGATGTTGAGTGTGGACCCATAAGTTTGTTGTCCTTTGTCACGTTGTTTAGAAATCGTAGGCAGTAAGTAGGTAGTATAAGGAGCGGAGAGCTCCGAATTCAGGAGAAATCTTCATGAGAGGAGCGCCTGTAGATTCGAAGTGTACCGTAAAACACCTCGGTGTGTCTATTTCGACAGAAAACTACTTTACAACGAACACCTGCACATTATCAAGAAGAGGAGGAGCGCGGTGGCTGCAAATGTGAACGGCGTGACGTCCAGAGACAACGGTTCGAGTACAGACAACAAGAAGTTGCTATACCTGTGTTATGTATCCAGCTGCACTTGTTTATAAATGTGTCACGGTCTGACTAATGAAATTTCAACTGACCTGTCAATATTTAATCTATGTATTCGTCTTAATCAAAATGTCCTCACGTTCCTGTCGTGATCTCTGTGTTCACTTGGTCAAGGCCCCATTTTCCAATATCAATACTATTTGTTGAGACATTAACTATAACACTGTCTCTGATCTTGTGAATATCGTTATTATACAGAAGTTCACTTCCATCAGTGGCTGTAAATAATCTAGATCTGATACTACGATTCAAGCTCCTAGTTTTTTTAATGCCATGATCTATAATCCATATAACATTAATAGTTGAATTAGTTGGACATGCTATTAATCCTATAGCATTAGTAATTACATGATCAATATAATTTGAAACAGGATTTATCTCACAGTACTCTAAAAAATCATCAGATGTATTAGAGGACATCGAGTTTAGACATCTGTTTATTTTACCAGAGACTGAATGGGGAGGGCAGAGAATCTCTCCAGGAGAAGACACACACTCATCATAGCCAATTTGGATCCAATCCTTCTCATCATATTCAATCATAATAAATTCTGGAAGATTTAATTTTACGAATGATCTTGAGAGGAAAAATGGACACTGGTACGATCTGTACATCCTCCCTATGGGCTTCGGTTGCACATTGGGAAGGATTATAATCCCAATAATGGATGGTATTTCTTTATTAATATTGATTACCTCAAATCTCCCAACCTTGTATAACATATTAGGGGAGTTGGGGTATATAGTGTTCCTTAATGATACATGGCTCTTTATCAACTCCTTCAATGACTTTCCAGGTAGTAAATCCGAATTTATCTGGCCTACAAGAGCTGAATTGATTGCACGAATGAAGCTTTGCAATATCAGATATATCCAATTGGATACTTTAGTTAATACTATCTCATTTATAACAAGATGGCAATTAATATAATCTCTTATCTCCTCTAGATCCTTTTCAACATGAGTTAGTGTATGAAATACACTACTCATCAGATTATGTGTATAATTGTTTATCTGTAATTTTATATATTATTTCTTTCGATTTTTTGTCATTTTATTATCGCTGACCTGTCTGATATTTATGTTTTGTTAAATATTAGATTGTTTTATAGTTTTATATATCAAACTGTTTGTCATTGTTATCCATGTTATTGTTGGTATACTTATGACTATACTATAACTAAAAATGTATCAATTATTTCATAATTCTGTACATTAATTTGATTGATTTTATATGACCTATTCTGTTATTGTTTGTGTATTTGTAGTTTGTACTTGAATAAATTTGTACTTTCGCAATATTGTTTCGTCATTTCATACATTACAGTAGTAGATTTTATATCATTTAGATATGTTATTTACATTTTATTAGATTTGTATGTTTATTTAACAAGAGGCAACAATTTTCGTTCAACTTGAAGGCAGCTCGGTGTGTACTTTTCCAACCAATAAATGTTTTGTTTGTAGTGCGAGCAGAAATTCACAACCACAATCGCGAAAGGCAGGCCGTTTCTAAATTACCGATTTTTAATTAGCGAAAATAAAATAATACTTTTATCTTCTTAAAGATGTTTCTTGGACGAGTGCGTTGTAATTCTAAAATTATAGTAAAATAGATTAAATTCAAATATTACTGGTTCCCTGGAAACAGTTTGCAGATAATTGTTTTTAAAATTCAAAGAAATTGAATTGAATTCAACGACAGTTCACACAATATTTGTCTAGTTTTCTTTTTAATGAACGATCTGAGATACCGCCGGAATTAATACCATGAAAAATATCGTGAAATTGTTTTATTTATTAAGGTGGCAAATTTGTACTGCTTTGTGAGGTATTACAAATGTAAGCGTCTTTTTAAAAATGAAATTATTCCATAAGGAAAGATTTTTTCATTGTAAACGACCTGTTTTCAGCAATTAAAATAAAAAGACCGTGTATTTTACACTACACACTACAGAAGTAACACGCAAAATCTACATACACACCAGGTAGGAAATAGTGTAGGCTTGTGAGGTAATTCGCAATGGTATGCGCAATTTATTGAATATACACAGAAAAATAATGAACTCAAAAGGGTTCACAGGACAAAAAAGGTTGAGAGACACTGCATTACAGTACAAGATTGAAGATTGGTATATGAACTGCACTATTTCAGTCATAGCTTGATTAGGATATATATATATATATATATATATATATATATATATAATCTTACTATTATCTAGGACACAGCAACACAAATCTCTTCGACTGACAATAAAGCACAACGAAGTAGTGGAAGGGTGCAGCATTTCGTTACACGTTCAGCTGCATGAACCGAATTCACTGTACCATGCATAAAGAAGTTTTAATTCAATAAAAATCGAAAGAAGTATAAAAACTAGCTAAGAGTATATCACGGTTTATTGGTTCTAAGTTGATAATGTAAATTTGTATTTGATTTCAGTAAGACTAGGAAAAATCACCTTAAAAAATTAACAATTTATTAATCGCATATGCCGAAATCATCTGTAGTAGTTAAGAAAATTTTAAATTTCGGAATTAATTAAAAGGCGGTATAAGAGAACGCTATAATACCGACATTCGTATGGCGTAATAGAGACCGCTGCAATGCTAATATCAAAATTCCTATAATAGGATAAAATATACTTTTTATGTTTCAGCGATGGGAACAGACGTACAGTAATTGTATTTCCCTTAGACAATGTGATATACGATATAATACTTTCCAAATCGAAGTAACAGACAAATAAGAAAATGATGATTATTATTTACTTGCCGCGCGAACAGAAGTCGCTACTTGTTGGATTTATAACTCATCATTACGTTTGTTTTATTATTGGCTGGTATGAAAGTGCTACAGCCCCGTGCCCACTACTGACACGTCACAAACAATCACGTGATAAGAACTATATGAGAGCTAATTTTACATTGGTTTCAATGGTACCGGTGCACAATACTGTCACTTCACGCACATCACGCCTGACACGTACGGTTCTTATCTCGACTAGTGTTGACACGCTCACATATTTCTGTTTCTACAGATATTTCGTGACGTGATAACACTTTTGAATCAGTTGTCAATTGACATTTCAGTTTGAAAAGTTTCGAGATAAATTGAAAATGTGTCTATTTTAATTGAAAATACATAAAAATGTATTTTATTTATTTTATTATAGTATAGTATAATATATAGTATAAATAATGTAACATATAGTGTAGTATAATATAACCAAATAAAACAATTTCGTTCTTCCAGATGCAAAAATAACTCTAAAATAAATTAACAACATTGTTATTTATTAAAACATTTATTATTATAAAAAATAATTATTCAACAAATAATATAAAAAATCTTGATAGCGTCCAACACATTATTTCCAAAATCTAGGCAAGGGTAAACGTAGCAATATAAAGTTGTGAAACTGCTACGACATGATGCCAAACATCTTGTAACGGTGTAATTCATACAGAGAACAGTCTAGTGGCTGACGAAATACTCTGCACCGTGATGCGAGAATGCTAAACGCATTTTCAATGACTCTTCGAGGTCTCGTCAATCGATAATCAAATATCTTTTTGTTTTCATCTCCTGCACGGTGATGTCTACTATATGGTCGAAGTCAGTATGATTTCAGCGGCAAAGTTTCACTTCCAACTATAACGTAGGGAAGCGGTGGAGAATTTTCACTCGATGGGCTGTCTGGTGGTGTGAAAAGTACTTGGTTTTGCAACTTTTTTCCAAGTAGAACTAGTGAACGGAAGCCATTATAATTAAAATATTTCGAGCCTCCTCGAATCGGACACTTCATGGCGATACTTCCCATCAATTGCTGCAATGCGGTTTAGGAATTGATTTTTAAACACAAATTTTTAATTTTTTCAGTCAACATTTTCCAAATGTTTTAATTTGGCACCGGCATGAAAATTGAATTCAATCTCTTCTAAATAGCATCACAAACAGATCTATCTATCCTACTGTGCTGAATCCCATCCGATAACTGAATTCAAAGCTCTTGAAAGAGTTTCCGTGGCAAGAAATCTAAAAGTAAAATGTTCAATTTAAAAAGTTTTGTAAGCGGCAGGAAAAAGTGGAGATACTGCACAGCGAATGTCATATTTTACAGTCGCCTGAAGTTCGAGAGGTAAATGTATTTTTTGATACTATCTTTACGTACTCAAAAAACGACAACAAACATCAAGAACGTGTGGCGGCGCAGTTCGGAGATCGAACGTGTATAACAAAAGTGTGTGCATAGCAACGAACATTCAAATTGTTTTATTTAAGCAATTTTTATTTTTCGGTCTGTCAACAACGTTTGTAAAGTAAAGTTGTATTGTCAATAAAATCGCTAATATTATCAAATAGGAAATTCACCCATTTATTCCTATATTGGTGACCCCGACGTGATCCGCAAAACAAAAATAAAATTCAATTCAACGAGATGATTGGCCGAAAAAGTTTTGGTTATTTTCACCGTCAAAGGTTATAACCTCCATTCAAGATGCTTCGCGATGCCGACCAAGTCGTCGCTCTTCATGAGGAAAACGAGCGACTCCAACGGGAAATCGAAAATTTGCGACAACTGCAAGCAGAGCAACAACAACAGCAGCAGCAGCAGCCGCAACAGCCTCCGGGTGCCCCCGCTAACGTTGCAGATCATCGCCCCGGAGTTCATCGAGTGGCTGCGAAACTGCCGCCATTTTGGTCGGACAAACCAAGCTTGTGGTTTATACAAGCCGATTCTCAATTTACGCTTTCTGATATCACGAGCGAGGTAACAAATTTCATTACGTTGTTTCTCAATTGGACGCGCGCATCGCATTGGAAGTCGAGGACGTCATTAAAAACCATCCTCCATTAAATCCATACACATTTTTACGCATAAAAATAATTGAGCGTTTATCTGCGTCTGAGGAACAACGCGTCCAACTCATCAGCGCGGAAGAGCTCGGCGAACGCAAACCGTCGCAGTTTCTTCGACATCTCCAATCTCTCGCTGGTGCAACCGTCGTGCAGGACAACCTCCTACGTCAACGTTGGCTTCAACGTCTTCCGTCAAACGTCCAGGCTATCCTTGCATCGCAGTCTGAATTGGCGCTCAATAAGCTTGCGGAACTCGCTGACAAAATCATCGAGATTTCGCCGTGCACACCAACTTTCTCGGTCAACGCAGCGTTCAACAATAGAGGTACCGAAAACGACTTATTAAAAGCGATTGCCGATTTACAAAAGCAAGTCGCCGAGTTGTCAGCCTCTCGCTCGCGCCATCGTTTTCGTCCTCGCAGTTCTAACCACAATTTTAGACAGAGGAGTAAATCTTGCACTGGTGACAATTCTAACCAACAATCGGGCCAAGTTTGTTGGTACCACAAAAAGTTTCAGCAAAACGCTAAAAAGTGCATCCAACCTTGCGGTTTTTCGGGAAACGACCAAAGCAGTCTGTAAGGACGGCATCTGACTGCTCTTCTTCTTCTGGAAGCCGTCTCATTGTTGTTGATAAAAAATCTAAACATCGCTTTCTCGTTGATACTGGTTCTGATTTGTGTTGTTTTCCTCGTCGTTTACTCCGAGATCGTCGTGCTCCCATCAACTATGATTTGTGTGCTGCCAATGGAAGCAACATCAAAACATACGGTTTTACAACCTTAAATCTCAACTTAGGCCTTCGACGTAATTTCTTGTGGAGATTTATCGTTGCTGATGTTGATTTACCGATCATTGGATCAGATTTTCTTGCCTATTATCATCTTTTACCTGATTGCCGTACAAAACACATAATCGATGTTTCCACCGGACTTCAAGCTCGAGGTTCATCTCAACGTTCTTCGCAGAGCAGTATTAAAACTGTTCAAGATTCTTCAACTTACTCTGCTCTTGTTTCTGAATTTCCTGAAATTACTCGTCCACCAGGTTTACCTCGAAATATTAAACATGAAACTGTTCATCACATTCGCACGACTCCTGGACCACCGGTTACAAGTAAAGTTCGCTGATTAAGTCCTGAAAAATTGAAAATTGCTCGAAAAGAATTCGATGACATGTTGCAAGCTGGTACAACTCGTCCTTCCGAGAGTTCTTGGTCTTCTCCTTTACACTTAGCATCAAAAAGTGACTCAACTTGGCGTCCCTGTGGTGATTTTCGCGCGTTGAATGCTCGAACAATTCCGGATCGTTATCCTGTTCGTCACATTCACGATACCACTTACTTTATTGACGGTTGTACGGTGTTTTCTAAAATCGATTTAGTCAAGGCTTATCAACAAATTCCAGTTGCTGAAGAAGATATTGGGAAAACTGCTATCATCACACCATTTGGTCTTTTCGAATTTCCATTCATGACGTTTGGACATCGAAATGCTGGTCAAACTTTTCAAAGATTTATGGATGAAGTTTTACGTGGTTTGGACTTTTGCTTCGCTTACATGGACGACATTCTCGTTTTCTCTCGTTCTAAAGAAGGACACGAACGTCATCTTAGAATTATTTTTGAACGTCTTTCGAAATACGGCTTAGTCATCAATCCACAAAAATGCATCTTTGGAGTTTCCGAGGTTCCTTTTATAGGTTATACTATTTCTGCTGATGGCATTCGTGCCCCAGAAGATCGAGTTCAGGCAATAAAAGACTACCCTCTACCAAAAACAGCGCAGTCTTCGCCGTTTCCTGGGAATACTGAACTTTTACCGCAGATTTATACTTCACGCCTCTGAATACGAAGCTCCTTTGCATGACGCGATTACCACTTTTGAATGGTTCTCAACCGATAGATTGGACACCCGAACTAGAAGAAGCTTTCTCTAAATGTAAAAACTGCATTTCTTCTGCTTCTCTTCTTGTCCACCCTCGTATCGACGCGCAACTTGGTTTGTTCACAGATGCTTCAAATCATTCTGTTGGAGCATGTTTACAGCAGCTTGTTAATGACGTTTGGCAGACACTTGCATTCTTTTCAAAGAAAATGTCATCGAAAGAAAGTTCTTGGCCTGCTTACTATCGCGAACTTCTTGCTATCTACGCTGCAATTCAGCATTTTCGACATCTTTTAGAAGGACATATATTCACGATCTACACAGATCACAAACCATTGGTTTACGCCTTTCAACAAAAACGTGAAAAACTTCCACCAATTCAACTCAATCAACTCTCTTTCATCGCAGAATTTTCAACAGACATTCAACATATCAAAGGCACTGATAATTTCGTTGCCGATACTCTTTCTCGAATTGAAGCTGTTTCTGCACCACTTGATTACGAATTACTAGTTGAATCTCAAGAAGAAGACGAAGAGCTCAAGAGGATTATTCAAGAAAAATCTTCTCTCCGCATCGAACGTGTGCCGATTCCTGGATCCTCACTTATTGTGTTTTGTGATACATCTACAGGAAAACCTCGGCCTTTCATCACACAGCCATTTCGTCGTTGTATCTTCAAACAACTGCACAACTTGAGTCATCCCGGCGCCAATGCTTCGCTCAAGTTAATTAGCGACCGATTTGTTTGACCTTCCATGAACAAAGATTGTCGAAATTGGGCTCGTGCTTGCAAAGAATGTCAACGATCGAAAATTTCTCGTCACGTTCATGCTCCTCTTGGAAATTTTGAAACTCCAGCACAGAGATTTTCTCACATCCACATCGATCTGATTGGTCCACTTCCACCTGCACATTCTTTTCGATATTGCTTGACTGTCATCGATCGTTTTACTCGATGGCCCGAGGTTTATCCTTTACAGAATATAACTGCAGATGCGGTGACTCACGCACTTTTGGATTGTTGGATCTCTCGCTTTGGTTTTCCTCAAACCATCACCTCAGATCGCGGAGCTGAGTTCACCTCTCATCTCTTCAAAAATTTCACAAAATTCTTTGGTATCCAACACAACCTTACTACAAACTGGCATCCTGCTGCTAATGGTTTGGTTGAACGTTTACACCGTCAATTAAAAGCTGCAATCATGGCTCATTCTGACATTGATTGGATCCAAGCACTCCCTCTCGTTCTTCTTGGCATTCGTTCATCTTTCAAAGAAGATATCAAGTCTACCTCAGCTGAGTTAGTGTATGGAGAAACTCTTCGCTTGCCTCGAGAATTTTTCACTGCATGCTCGGAAAACAAAGGTCTTGACGATCCAAAAAGCGTCCTTATGAGCTTACGTGAGTTTATGTCACGCCTTCGTCCAGCTCCAGCATCAAGACATTGTCAACCTACAGTTTTCGTTTTCAAGGAGCTATCGAAATGCAGCCATGCCTTTTTGAAAGTTGGACCGATCCTAAAAGCACTCCAGGCCCCATACACCGGCCCATACGAAATTATTGATCGAGACGAGAAAACAGTCACACTCAAGATACGCAATAAACCAACCAAAGTCTCCATTGATCGTGTGAAACCTGCATTTATTTTGCAAGATGAAGTCACTACAAAAGTTCCTGCTTCAAAACCCGTTCCTGCTTCTACACTTGTTCCTGTTCCTGAAGCTGTGCCCGCAGAACCCACACCAGTTCCTGAACGCACGACGCGATCCGGCAGAAAAGTCAAGTTTCGAAAAATTTTGAATTTGTAGCCAAATTCTCTGCCAGGGGGGGGGGGGTGCGGCGGCGCAGTTCGGAGATCGAACGTGTATAACAAAAGTGTGTGCATAGCAACGAACATTCAAATTGTTTTATTTAACCAATTTTTATTTTTCGGTCTGTCAACAACGTTTGTAAAGTAAAGTTGTATTGTCAATAAAATCGCTAATATTATCAAATAGGAAATTCACCCATTTATTCCTATAAACGTAAAGAATTCGTCGACAGCTCTATATTCTACTTCGCACTCCACCTCTAAGAGCGAAGTACAACATATAGCATTATAAGAAAATAATAAATAAATAAATTAAGATAGTTGTTTTGTGTTAAATTTACCTTAAACACATGGAAAGTTTTGCTTCCTTACTAATGACTTCTCGCATTTGTGTGTTTTCGGATCTTATATCCTCTTCGATAAGGCCATGCAGGTACTCGAACTTTTCTTTCGACATCCTCATGTACATCGTGTACCGATTAGGGTGCTCTTGAAGCTCCTTCACAAGACGATGGAATTCACCCTTTTCTTTTCTTTTCAAATTTAGGTCATGAACCCACATTCTTTTCCTATGAATTTGATTATGAGCTATGACAGTACAAATACTTACTACTTGTTTCACTCTCCATTATAATTTCAATAATAAAATCAATCCAACTATATGATAGTGGCGCGCAAACACAAGTGTTGTCAATTGTGTGCACGCGGCTGCGCAATACAAAATATGTCGTTCACGCGTGATAATAGTGTGCAACCCTATAACACGTGAAGGTATATTTGGCTGTGTATCGTACCGTGACGTGTCAGTAGTGTGCATGGGGCTTACTAAGCAAAGAAATTTGCAACATTCGCAGAACACTTACACATTCCGATGCGTTTCACAACATTCGAAGATATCGGCTGCTTGTGTTTTATTTATGAAAGTGAATTTGTGTTACATGTGTATTCCGAGAGACAAATTATTTTATTGTCTGAGAATGAAAAGTAGATGTTTATATTCATTCAAATCTATAAAACACTTTAATTGTTGATTTATTATAATATCGATTTTAATTGCTGATTTATTCATACGTGACATATTTCTATTGCAGGGAACTGTGACTTGAAGCATTGGTGCAGAATATATCGATGCGGCATTGGAAATTGTTCTTAATCTGTTAACACGATCTACATTCTTAATAAAATTATGTTTTTTGAACACCGTGCTGTCTGATACGTCAATGCAAAAAATTTGTTTCTGAATGAAACGAATATTGGACGTGTTTAACAATTATTACTTATTTAATTTGTATTCGATCAGTTAATAGAATTTATCAACAATCTATTTACGTTCGAAAAAGTGAATTCAGCTGCATTGTTAGAAGTGTTTCGTGACCGACGATCTTATCGGTTCCCTTCGAAATCGCAAAAATAGAACCCCTGCGTTGTGCATTGAACACGATGTCGTTAACATCGTCTGCACCGTTGTGAAAGAGAAAAGGATGCGGAAGATCGACGACACCTGCGCAATTCGAGAAATCTTGTAAAAAAAATTTTAATCCATCGACACGATCCGCATTGTTAATAGAAAATTTATTATTTTTGAAGGTGGATCGTTCTTCGATATTTGTCGATCCGGAGACCAGTGGTCATACTCGAAATATTAAGAAAACTTAGCGTGAAGTTCGATCAAAAATTCCTCGGTATGGAAGATAGGAAGATTGTTTCGATGGCTATTTCATCGATGAAAACAAGCAAATTCTACCATCGCAGATGATATTGTTTTACTTGTAAGTGTAAGTTAATTTTGTATTTCGATATATTAAAAAAAAATTAAAACGTGATCTATAACACAAATTATTCATTAATATTCTCCTACGAAAAGCAGCCGCTACGATAGTGTCGGTAAAGACTGCCTACTCGTTCTTAGTGAATTCAGTGCTCCGACGCGTGATCTGTGATGCTGCATACCGAGAACCTCTAATCGTATATATTTTTGCATAGAAAATGAAGCCGTTATAAATTCCTCGTCGCAGAAGACGTTTTAAAGTAGTTCGAAATACCGGCACTTCGATCGTGGGAATACGGAGGTATCGTAGAATAAATTACAAGAAATAACGTATTGTCGGGTAGAGAAAACCGCAGAACAAACGGCTGCGCTTCGAGCATTCCGAAAGAACTGTATGACGGAGGTCAGAATATTAATGTTCGGGCATGTTTTTACGCAAGGATTTTATAGATGTAATAATTCAAAGTTGAATCTTCCACTTTTTTTTACATCGTTCTGATTAGTGATCGATTAAGCGAGTTATCGTTTCTTGTTTTTCTAACAGACTCGTCGATTTGAATTTTCATTGATTCGAGAGATCATCAACAATAAAATCGTTATCTACCTTTCAGTTTCTCTTTCAGATATAATAGGCACATTATAATATCGATAATAGTTTTTATTTTTTACAAATGATTTTGTAGGTGAAAATTTCGTTTTATTTTAAGTATTATATTCCATCGTAACTAGACGTACCAACGAACATCAGGCATATTAAATGTAACAACAGTCGAGCGCATACTATGTCGAGTCACTTCTGAAATATTATTGACAGAATCGCTTCAATCTATAAAGATAAGGAAAGAAAAGAGAAAGTTTCACAGCAGACACTAAGTAGGTATAAAAAATATTCAATCGAGGAAGTATTTATTGAACTGAAGAAAAATCTACTTCTGTCGAATGTCTTTCGCTTATTAAAATGCATGAAAGATATTGACAGAAGTGTTTTAATGTGATGAGAAGAAGATAAACGATAAAAATTGACGTTTAAATACTACTAAAAAAATTTGATGTAACGCTTTCAAATATATTAAGCAGCATAAATTTACAAACGATAAACTAGTTTTAAAATCAAAAAGAAGAACCATCTCTATAGAGTGATTAATCTCTTAAGTAGTGCAGAAAGATTATTTAAATAAATTGTATCTATTCGTCCTTTGCATTATATTCAGCTTTGTAAAATTAGTCGAGGCCATTTAGAAGTTTTTTTCCTCAATACGTTTCAAACTTAGGAAAAAAACAATCAGAAAACACCCTGTTTCCAATTTCGTTTCAGAAAAGCAAAAAGATGCTCGTAGGTCCAAAACGGTCGAGGTTATCGATTCTGCGAAGGCCCATCCCAACGTATCGAAAAACATCTCTTCGTCGTCAACAATCTTCACCCGTATCGTTGACGGCCTAGTGTTAGATCGTGTTTTGGTCTTCATGAACGCTGTATGTCTCGGACAAAAGCTGCGAAAACTGTATCCGACTTCAAAAAGGCGGAACGAAAAAACTACAAACAGCACATTAGCCATTCTATGATGATCGTAGATACGAGCAGTCCAGCAGACATCGATATCACAGAGCTGGGGGATGTGATCGTTGAAGTGACCAGAGGCTTCTAAATCAGGTCTTTCGAAATCGAAGAAGAAAAGACACGATTTACCCACTGTACAACATGTTCCGAAACGAACAGAGAAGCATGAAATGTATCGACAACATAATATATTCAAAAAAAGGAGACACTCCTGTCTACGATACATATTCATACAGCAAGGGTCTGGCTGTCGGCTTATGCCAAGTACCATGTCTCAAAACATGACATTCTCTTGAAGAATAAATTTTACTAGCATTTTCATTTTTGTTACTGAGTTTTTTATTATTAGATTGTGTATCTTGTTATTGTATAAGTTCATTTTATTTTGTTGAAGTGAAATAAAAATAAAGCATTTTCATCGTCTTCTCCTTCGACACTCATGTGCATCATGTACTTTTTCCAGAAATCTGCGATTAGTAAATAATACGTGACACGTTCCAGACAAAAAACGGTGGAGAAATCTCGAGTAAACCGTTTAGTAATGAACTATATTAATATTAATCTGCGTATATGGTTTTCTAATTCAATAGAATGAGAGAACGAACATTCGAGCTAATTTGCTCAATTGTTAACATGTTAAAAAATCTCTTGATGAAGGTTTCTTTCTGGTTGATTATAGCCATTTTAGTAGAGATCGGTAGTGATCGAATTTAAGATATTGAATTCCTTCATCGATGACTGTTCAGACTGATTTCTAGATATAATTGTCAGATTCTACATAGTTTGAACGAAAAACAATTTGGTAGAATTTCAGTTCTCGTTTTAAAAGTGTTTTATTGACATAAGATTTGTTTTATGCTTAAATACCTATTTACAATAAATATAAAACATCTAAAAGGGTGAAGGTGTTTAATGAATGACAAATAAAGAAGCTTGAACCTACTATATATTTATTAAACCGTGCTCTCTTCAATTCATTTAGTACGTGTTCAGTATGTTGAATGGTGATAAAATGAAGTACAAAAATTTTCTGTTTAATAGCAGTTGCGTGGGTGAAAAACTATGTTTCTGAAGATGCTGATTGACATCCAAAAGATTAGTTCTTCAATTAGACATGCACATAAGCAGTTTCCACAGTGAATGGTACCAATAACATGAGAAAACAAATTAGTGAAAATTATTAGTATCGAAACTAAATAAGATAAAGATCTTACTGAGTATGTGATTCGAAAAAGAAAAGAAGTAAAACTGGCTGTATTTTGGATATCGTGTACTTTTATACCAAGGGACATATTTTGAGTGTTACCACATTGTAACTGACTACTAGTATTCATATTGTGTACACATTTCAAGTTTCATTAAATGATATTTAAACGTTATTTGATTGTGTGCCATAAACATCTAGATATAAAACAGCCGGCCACAGAGTGTTGAAAAACAAAAATCACCAGACCACAATGTATCAAGTAAAATTCATAATCATAATCTTCTATATAATGATGTCAACTTGACAATTATCAATGTTATATTTAATTGTATTTACGATAGATGTACAAATGACAAGAGTTTTAACACATCAAAATATATTCCTAATTGAACAGGAAATCATGTAACAACAATCTAATTAAGGATAGAAACATAATCAAAAGTGTTAATATGTCTGAGCTTACTTGTTTTCTTTATCAATATTATGTTTAATTACAATTATGATGGATGTACAATTGTCAAGAACAATTAAGACAAGACTTATAATTATATTTTTCCAAATAAACTGACAATAATATAACATTCTAAATAAAGATAAATTCGTAATCATACAGTTGAAGGGAATGTATGATGCTTACTTGTCAAATATCTTATATGATTGCAAATGACAGATGAATGTACAAATATCAAATTATTCAGATTGAACTTTTATCAGTATACATTTCTAATTAAATTGGAAATCATCTAATACCAGTCTAATGAAGTAAGAATTCATATTTATCACAAACCAGAGAATGTCTGAGTATTTATTGTCCTAGTATTTATTATCGACAAGTAATAAATACTATATTTAATTGTAGTTATGATGAATGCATAAATGAAAGGAATAATCCATACTAAGTTTATTAAAATAAATTTATGACTTAATTGACATTCACGTAATAATAGTTTAATTAAAGATAAATTCATTTTCATCAACTTCCATATAACGTCGGATGCCTACTTGTGTTATCTATCAATGTTCTAATTAATTTCAGATACGATGAATGTATAAATGACATGAGTTATTCGGACTGACCTTAGCAAGATCGTTTCCTAAATCATGTCATAATAATCTTATTAAAGACAAATACAAAATATACTTGTAAATAATATCTGATCCTCACTTGTCAATAGATTGTGTTTAATTGAACTTATGATGAATGCACAAACGACAAGAGTTATTTTAGTTCTACTTCTTACTTAGTTCTATTTAATCATTCATATTTTTCATTACTTTTTAGTTTATTAATTATTTTATAAACCAAGGGGCTCTGCCTTCTATTCGCTACGCTTGCCGACACTCATGGGGCTTTTCCCCCGCTCATATCGCATATATTTTCATAATATCGATATATATATATATATATATATATATATATATATTTATTCTCGCTGTTGAATGCTAGTGAGTGTGTTCCTCTCTCAGATATATTGCAACGTAGCAGTTTTTTGTAAAGCCGCACATTTCATTACAATTACTGTAATACCATTGTTGTAATTATTCTTGAAAATGTGTAACTGCGGGTGTCTTCGTTAATGGTAATTTATATTCATAATCTCTGCAAAAAAAATTTAGTGGAATATTTTACAGAACTTTTTTTGTACATAAAGAGATAAAAGATCTTTTCTTTTTTTAAAAAAAGGTATATCAATAAATTGAAAGTTGCCTTCATGTACTTTTGTATTAAGATCTCGTGTATTACTCTACAAATCTCCGGTGTAAATAAACTAGAACTGAGCTGAGAGTGCCGAAATAAAATTTAAATCTCGATTTCTGCTCGTAATCGAAGATCGAAGGGTAGCTGTAAGAGGTTCTTCCGCAATAACAGACTTTCTCATTTTGGTGTCCTGTCTACTCGAGTATGACTTTAACAATTTAAATATACTATCAAAAGTCTTGCAATCTATACTTAATTAATTTTGGATATTATCAGGATCATTTAACTTAATTCCTATAAGAGATTCATACGAGTGAATTTTTTTGATTTTGTAACCAATTTTTCCATTTACTATGAGACTTTTTCGTTCTTATTATCACAAAATAAATAGTATCAATAGCAGCTCTTTTCGATTTTGAAAAAGCCATTTCTTATTTTTTCTTATGCGTCATGTCAAAATTTTCGAACCAGTTAGACATCTTGGCGCGTCTAAATATAATGAAAAGAATGTACAGTTGTTATCCTCTACCACACGATCTGGGAACGCACATTTAAGATTGTCAGTTAATTCTTAATTTTACTTTATGTTTATGCACATCACTACTTTTGAATCAAATATTCGCGTACTTTGACGCAACATGCTGAAAAATACGTAAAATAGTGTGTGTGAATGTGGTAACTACTTAATGTACGTGTGTACGCTGTTTCCTCTCGCATGTACATTGCTAGTTGAACTGTATATAATGATAATATGCTAAAAACAAAGGTATTGTATTATCCGCAACTATGCCGTGCAACGCTCGCTTGGATAAATTGTTTTTGTGAAAACGATCGTTCATTCGATTTATTGTCTCAAGTACTTTTTTCCTACTTGCACAAAGCGACGGGTCTGGCGTAGGCCGGTTGAAGTAATAGAAAAATATGAGCATGATTATTAGTTTTTTTTTCTACTAGTATTCCTTACTTTTTCGATTTGTAAGTCATTTTGTGTATCGTTTTATTATTGAAAAGAACGTAAAAATAAAATGCCTCTTTTAGAAAAACAATTTTTAAAAATTGCATCTTTTAGTTATTGTTTACGAGATCGCTGTTTGTGAGAAAGTATTTGTTGTTGAAATGAATTATTAATGTGATCTATCTAATATCTCAAGTACTTTCTTTTTAACACTAAGCGACGACGGAGTTTGACACACCGATTTCCTCTACAAATTCTTTACATCGGCTTTTCCGTTAAAATGAGAGCCACTCTAAACAGCTGGCAGAGGAGCGATCGAACGTTAGTTCAGTAGAAGCTGAGTTTCGCATGATAGCGTAGTAGGGAAGGAACTGTACTATTGTCATCTGTACTGAAACAAAACAATTACACTGTAAAAAAAGTGGAGACAAAAACATAAAACGAATGTCCTTCCGTTGCGATAACGAATTAAAAAATATTATACCGTTGAGCCAACTACGTTGCGTAGTTAGGAGATGCATGTACAAATTGACAGTTCAGTAATCGGACTGTAAAAATTTTCGTTAGACGGAACCTATCGTACACTTGAACTAAAAAACTCCAATGAATTAACGTAATTGCAGTATTAAAATGAGTGAAGAGCGTTGAAATTAAAGCAATTAAATCAAGTCATTTGAGACAACTAAATATTTTCTACTACTAGGGCGCTCCACCCCCTGGTCGCTAAGTTCGCCGACCCCGGAGGCACCACATCAATGCTCACTTCGTTCGTTTCGCATATATTAACCATATTAATATTATATATATATATATATATATATATATATATATGTTAGTATGTTTATACAATCACTTTCACAGTAAGATTGCGTCGTTTGTTTTAAAGTCGTACTTTTCTGTACGGTTAATTTGTATATCATAATTCTATATTGGTATATACATATATATACATACATATATATATATATATATATATATATATATATATATATATATATATATATATATGTATATATATGTACCAATATAAAATTATATTTATATCAAAATAATCGTATGAAATGTACGGCTTTATGAAACAAACGACGCAATCTTATATATATATATATATACATATGTCGGTGGGTCAAAAAGGAATTCACTTGTTATAGGTACATAAAAAGGAAACGTCCGGTCTTAATCAAAATGTTATTTATTTATAGCAAAAATAATCCATGGAAATTATGTCATAACGATCAAATCGTCAAGATGATGTCCATCGCGGCGTTGGCACTACTCTAACTTATCCCAAAGGTTTTGAAAAATTTGTCAACATGTTTGTTAAATTTTTTCGACTTCATGGTAGATATTTTCTTTCAATCGTGTAATTGTCGTCGGCTTCATGTAGACTCGACTCTTCAGATACATCATAAGGAAAAAATCACATAGAGACAATTTACTTCGCGAAGGTCATTTAATGTCACCTCTATGGAAGATTAGTTATTGAAGAAATATTTCTCTTATCAACAGTAAAATTCCTCAACAAATTCTCTCAACATTTTGTTATACTCGTGGGAATTAATTGTGACAAGGCGTCCATGAGAATTCTCGAAGAAATATGAAGCAATTACGCCTCTTGCTGAAATTGCTTCCGAAACTAGGCAGTGCAATGTCCTTTAATGTTTTAGGCGTGGGTTCTCGCTGCTCCAAAATCTGCAATTTTGTTGAAGTGTTCGTTTAAAGAAAAATGTGTTTCTTCAGAAAACAAAATGTTATCAAATTTGTTGAACCGGCCGAACATTTCATCTGCATAATTTTTCCGTGAAACAAAGTCTGATTCCTTAAGGTGTTGCACGAGCTGAATCTTGTATGAATGCAGTTTTAAAACCCAACGTGACTTGGATTGCGACATTCCCACCGCGGCTGCCCGTTTGCAAGTTGACAGAGCCGTGTTGACCCGATTGAATTATTGACGCGTTGAATGTTTTTCTCACTTCGTGAGATTTTTGGACGCCTTCTTGGTCACTGACACAATAAATCCGAGTTCTCCATACTTTTTAATCCATAACATAACTAAATTTGTTGAGGGACACTGATTAATATTGTATAAACGGTACTCTGTTCGGAAAAGTCGTCAAA
>CM068324.1:2632769-2692631 GCA_034766995.1 Acanthacorydalis orientalis
GAGCATGTAATAAAGATGATTAAATACATATATTTGGTTACTGGGCTGCCAGGATCAGATCATATAATAAGGAAATGGCTTTCTTATTCTGCTTGGATTCTTTCCCGATGATCTGGGAATTTTCTTTTGAAAAGAATTCCTCCAAATAGCCATTAAAGTTTTCCTCTCGCCTTCCATAGCACAGAATTTTTGATCTTACTTCGCACCATGTCCTTTCTATATTTTGAGTATGAACACCTGTTTACGAGTCAACAAAATTTAGAAAATGATTTACTTTTAGGTGCTCAAAATTACTTGATTGAAGACAAGCATATACTTGCCAACAATCCGATATAATTGTCGTACCAGTATTTTACCAATTAATGTAGACATGCCTGTATCTAATGCCGAGTATTGCTTAGTGGCAATTTTTTATGGCGGGTAACTTGTGCGAATGTTGTAATTACTAAACAATTTGTTATCAGTTCCCGACGTGAGAGCATTAGAATTAAAGCATCAAAATTAAGTGTTTAAAAATTGTTGAAAATTTGAAATACGAGATTTCGAGAATTAATATTCGTATACATCGATTAACATCCGTAAGTATATAGAAATAGTGTGCTAAACTTTTAAGTGTTAATAAATTAAAAATCATATAATTTATACCGACACCAGAGCATGTTGGTGTATTTTTTTAATATTGATGATACCATACCGGAAAATATTGATATTATACGAAAAATACCAACATCATACCATGATAAAAACATAAATGTAGATACACAATTTATTATTTTTGAATGTATGTTTTATTATTATTTTACATATTGTACATATAAAATACATAATTATATTTTACACGTATTAATTTTAGATATTGTACTTACATATATGAAATACATTAATATAATATACATTTCTAGGAATCATTTTTTTTAGAATGTAACTTTTAAGAAATATTCGTTATAATATCGTGTTGTTTTAGAAATTTCTGTACTTTAGCGTCAGTCAATCGATATTTTGAGTATTTCGTTAATTCTAAAGTAAAATGTGTAACGCCAATTGTGATTATTCTTTAACTTCTTTTATAAAAATGGACGATAACCAATTGCTTGATTTTTTGAAAAATCATGGGACAATATTAACTACATTGCAATGCCCTCAATGCAATGGAATGTGCGCGTTGAATAAAAAATTTATGTTTCGATGCCAAAAAAAATATACAATTTTAAAAGGGACAAAAAAAGTCGTAATGCAATGTACTTTTAAACAATCAGTTAGGAAAAATACATTTTTCGAAAATTCTAAACTTAGTAATAACGTAATATCGCAATACATTGTATATCATGTAACTTTCAATCCTCCGAGGACAGATTATCTTCAGAGAGAATTTAAAATGGGTCGTGCGACCGTAATCGATTGGGCGAATTTTTTGCGTGAAGTTTTTATTAATTGGGCATTTAAAAATAGTTCAGAAAAATTGGGTGGGCCAAAAATTATTGTTGAAATTGACGAGGCTAAAGTGGGCAAAAGAAAATATAATCGCGGTCGCGTAATCGAGGGCCAGTGGATATTTGGGGGGTTTGAAAGAGAAACTAAAGAATTGCTTATCGTCACAGTTCCCGACAGAAGTCAGGAAACTCTCTTAAATGTAATTAAAGAGCGAATTCTGCCGGGAACGACAATTGTATCGGATTGTTGGCGAGCGTATACTTGTCTTCAATCAAGTCACTTTGAGCACCTGAAAGTAAATCATAGTCTAAATATTGTCGACCCGGAAACAGGTGCTCATACTCAAAATATAGAGAGAACATGGCGCGAAGTAAGGTCAAAAATTCCGCGCTATGGCAGGCGAGAAGAAAACTTTGATGGCTATTTGGCGGAATTCTTTTTCAAAAGAAAATTCCCTGATCATCGAGAAAGAATTCATGAAATGTTTAAAGCCATTTCCTTACTATACGATCTTAGCAGTCCAGTAGCCAAATGTATGTATTTAATCATCTTTATGTCATGCTCATTAATTATGTATGTATATTAATTATTATTTTTTATTTGTAGAAATTATTTTAACTCGCCTATATACACGCGTTTTTCGGCAAAATATATTTGATTTATACATTTTTCGGCACTTTATTCGCATCGCAAAATTTCATACAAACGTTAATCGATGTACATTTCACGTGTTGCAGTTATTGTTGCCGTGTATTAGTTATACTGGTAAGTGTTCACTATTTTTACTTCACTGTGTGTTCTTTTAAATTCGTAAGCAATATAGTCATAGACACTCACCGATTTTAAACACTTCACAAATACACGGACAGATTCTTGACACTAAAATATACTACCACATACACACACACAAACATACACACTAAAATATACATACATATTTATATATATATATACAAATATATATATATATAAATATATATATATATGTATATATATATATATATAAATATATATATATATATGTATATATATATATATGTATATATATATATATATATATATATATGTATATATATATATATATATATATATGTATATATATTTATATATATATATCTGTATCTATATATATATTTATATATATATGTATATATATATATATATATATATATGTATATATATATATGTATATATATATATATACATATATGTATATATGTATTTGTATGTATATATGTATTTGTATGTATATATGTATTTGTATGTATATATGTATTTGTATGTATATATATATATATATGTATATGTGTATATGTAAATGTATATATATATGTAATATATGTATGTATATATATATGTATATGTATATATATATATGTATAAGTATATGTATATATATATATATATATGTATATATGTATATGTATATATCTATATATATATATATATATATATATATATATATATATATGTTTTGTTGATAAATTGCAGTTTGTACCATCTGTCAGTGAGACACTTTTTTTACATTTTTTTCATATTATTTATTGAAAAAGTGTTACTTTCCCGACTTTAAATCACGTTTTACATTGTAATTAATCAATTTAGCAACAAATTTGAATTTTTAAAGTGCGTTTTCACAAAAGACCTCTTTCTGAACCATTACCGTTATTATACTCCGTTAAATCAGTAATATAACATTTGTTTGAAATATTTGTATATTTAGTTTTGTTCTAAATACTTGATTAGAGCTGAAACGAATCACTAATTAATAATAAAGGAGATCAAACATGTCTATAGTAAATTAAATTATTTGTTATATGATACGATAAATCAATTGGTTATATTTTAATATTTCTAATCGGAATTAAACTTGATTGATTTTTAAACTTGATTAATTAGCAATCCGTCTGATTGATCTTGATCGTTTTTATACATGTTTTTTCTTTTATATGGTAACATTAACCACAAATCTTTACTTCTGCCTAACTTTTTTGGGTAATAGTTCAGTTTCATCACTTTAGTGAAAACGCACTGTAAAAATTCAAATTTCTTGCTTAATCGATTAATTACAATGTAAAACGTGATTTAAAGTCGGGGGAGCAACATTTTTTCAATAAATAATATGAGAAAAATGTAAAAAAAGTGTCTCAGTGACAGAAGGTACATAGTACAATTTATCACCAAAAATGTCTTTTTTATCTCAAAAGAGGCTTTTACATTAAACAATTATCGGTAAAAGCACCGAATAATCACTTGTATAATACATTTTGGTACATTTAAAAGCGAAAAAGTACGCGTAAGAAACTTAATGAAAGTAGAGATGTTTGCGTGATTCGCTATGTCATTCTTTCGTGCGGCGCATCGTTATGACGCGTTCATATACGTGTAAACAAGTGACGTTTTTAGGAGAGAGGGGTGTGGAAGGAGTCTATTTTTAATTATATACGGGTGACAGGTTAGGCGACCGCGAGGTGTGAGAGTGAGGTGAGAGTGTCGAAGGGTGAAGGTGTGGGGAAAGAGGCCTATTTTTAATGTTATACATTACGATAAATATTGACTACTTAAAACGTTCACTTTAAAAGCGTTACTACATTACATGCATACAAACGCACTACAACGGATGCGTATGCATTTGACTGCGCCGCGCAGAATGAAAACAACGCGTGTCACGCCAATGTCTACTTTCGTAATTTTGTATGCAATTTTTTTTTGTTTTAAAATGTAACAAAATGTATTATGCACGTAGTTATTTAGTGGTTTTACTGGTAATTGTTGAATGGAGAATCGTTTTTTGAGTTAAAAAAGGCATTTTTTGAGATAAAAAAGATATTTTGCAGTTTCTACCACCTGTCACTGAGACACTTTTTTTACATTTTTTTCATATTATTTATTGAAAGAGTGTTACTTTCCCGACTTTAAATCACGTTTTACATTGTAATTAATCGATTTAGCAAGAAATTTGAATTTTTACAGTGCGTTTTCACTAAAGTGATCAAACTGAACCATTGCCCTTTTTTTGTTATGATGTACACTTTTCTTACTCTAAGTTTACACGACATTCATTTGAATAATTTTTTTTAGATAGGGTACGCATTCCAGCAGATACTGAATCTGTGTCTTTAGAATCTAATGAAAACAATGAAGAAGTATTCAAGTATGAGTTATATAGTTCAACAGACGAAGAGCCACAGCATTTCTGGAGACGTACCAAATTTGATAGTTTTAGTAATCCTTCTGTGAATACAATAAAATATTATAGATATAAATAATTTTTGCATAAATGTCTATTTTATAAATTATTTAATACCATTAAGAACAAACAACAAATACTCATCAATGAATAATTTAAATATATGAATATATTTTATATTCTTAAACATTTGTCATATTTTGTTGTAAATATTGTAGGACATGCCACATACCAACATGTCAGATGCAAATGCTTCGTGATCTATGGACAATCAAGAGAATAACATCCTACTTGCTGACGAAAGTGATGAAACCAGTGGAATTGATGATGATAAAATAGCATTTTTAGAATTTCGCACATTTTCTGAATGCATGGAAAGTAGAACGTGGTCATATAAGAATCCACTTGTTTACTACTGCAACAAGTGCTTTCAGGTATAATAAAAATACATTTTAATCAGATAAATAAATTTTTTATAAAAAATAAAAATCAGATTCACTTCGATAATATATAATAAATAATATCAACTTTATAAAGTGTGTACTATGAATAAAGACTAATAAAATTACTATTCACTAACAATAAACAAATTAATTTGGTCTGTTTGATAATGACTAATTATTATAATACACTTTAATTGAGTTTGTATTTTCCCTATAAAGAAAAGTTAACATTAACTGTCTTCTGAATAATATGAACTTCTCAGTAATTGATATTTATTATTTTTTGAGTAACACCTATTAAATGTTTCAGAGATTTTATTTATCATTTATCACAACTGAAAATGAAGGAAATCTTTTTCAAAATTTCTTAATTGATAATCAGTGATACCATCTTACATTCTTCAACTGAAATATAGTAAACACACATATGCACATGTATATAACTGAGCCTGTGTGTGTATTAATTATAATTTGTTTTTATTGTTAGAGTAAAACAGATAAAACACAATTGAATTATATTTCTCTACTGACAGCTTCAAAAATCGTTTTCTTTTCCACCAAGACCTCGCCGTAGTCAGCACAAAAAGAAATCAATAAATAATTCAGAACCCGAACTGGCAACGGGTACTCAAAAATCACTTGAGACACAAAATTATACTTCAATGTTAAATCAGCTCGAAGCATCAATATGAAATCTTAAATTTAACAATACTCCTATGAAAGAAAGAGAGCAAGAGGTGATCAAGTTATTTGATATTCTTTTTATATCGTGCTAATTTTTGATATTTGCATGTGAAATTAATACTTTTATACATTTGTACATTTGGAAAAGTTTTAATAACAAAAAAATGTATGTGTCATTTTTCATGTCAAGTAGTATGTTGTTCTCTGTTTATATATATATATATATATATATATTCATTTATTCATTATGGAGTTAGAAAATCTGCAATCTGAATTTTTGGTTGCTTACAGATGGCATTTAATTTTATATTTGCTTATTGGCAAATATATATATATATAGTATTTATTCATGTTTTTTTTAGATGAATCAATTCTATTTACAGTAATTTAAAGTTTTATTAATAATTTACCATTTCACATGCAACAATATAATGTAAAGTTCTTAAAATGTAATTATTTTTGATACAAGTTTTCATAATAGAATATAATTAATCATGGAAATATTTAATTGTTTTGAAAATATTTGTTTACAAGGATGATTTAAATAAATGTTTTATTTTCAAATAGGGTTCAACAAAGGACACTGCACAATTAGATGCGGTTTCCAGTTTGTGCATTATGTATTTATCCAATCCGAAGAATGGAATTTTTGTATACCGCAATATTGGTCATATATGTTGTTGTTATCATTGTGCTGTCAGAGCTTGGAAAGCGTTACACAGATGCCCAATTTGCAATTTTAAATCAAATACTGTACTTAAAGTTTTTGTATAAATTGATTAGAAAATTATATTTCTTCTTATGCTATCTATTGTCTCATTTATAATGAAAGTGAATTGGTATTTTAGTATTCGTACATATAGATGTACATTTATATAAGTAACAAATAATATTTGCATATTCATTCATTTATTTATACATTTTTAGGACTAAGAAATTTTTATTCTTTATAGTAACGAAATTTGAGTGTGTATAATTTTATTTTCTTATCAAAAATAAACAATATGTTAATCTTTGTTAATACAACATAAAATAAATATATTTGAAATATTTTATATCATTGACTAAAAACCCTTGTTTCAGAATAAAAAATAATGTATAAAATAGTGGACATTTAAAAAAGTCAAATCAATATAGCACCATTCAAATTAAGGAAATCAATGAATATGTATTAAACAGATTATTAAATTAAAATAGTTTATATCAGTTAAACAAGACATACTTTTAATACAGATTTTTTAAAAAGTAAACTCTACAGAAGTTATAAAACCAATTCAGTTTTGAGAAAATATATTTCAGATAAATAGCACGTTAATAAAATTCCAAATAAAGTACACAAATATTTAAAAAAATATGCGAATACTGATTAACAAACACGTATATTAGTTTAAGGTTCATGTATTCAAATAAATTCTTTTCAGTTTTCAATAACACATTGAAATTTGCTGTTTCTTTTCGGGCCATTATTATATTTCATTATGATTAAATTCACTTTTCGAATTATCTTAAAGTATTTTAATACGTAATGTTAACAATATGGCTTGAGAGACAGAACAGATTATATTTGGTTACTACGTTATTGTAAAGATCAAATTTGTATAGAAGAAAATTATACATGTATTAGCACACATTTAAAAAAATGTTTGAAAATATAGTAGAGTTTGCAACCAAATTTGCTCAAATCCATCTGTTAGCAAACGCAATACCGTTCTGTCAATATTCATTTGTTTGAGTCTAGAATATTTTCGCCGTGTGACTTGCGCACATACACAGCCGACAACATGTTTCCGTTTTCATTGTCCATCCATGTCAGTCGTAATACGTGTTTTTTTTTCAGAAATTTAATCTGTACTGCGACTCGTGTTTATTATTTCGACAATTACATGTTCACACATTTGTACTAAACCACATATTCACGATTGGATTGAAACTAATCGGTATATCTTTTTATTTTAACCGCCGTTGAATGACAGGTAAGCCATATTATATTCGTAGTATTTTAGGATGTAATGTCTCTTCCAAATCAAATATTTCCTATTACTGTCCAATGCACTTGTTTGAAATTTACATAACGGTTTACTGTCCTATCCTATAAACATTTACATCGCAACTATTTATCTGAAATTATTATTTTTAGCACACACTTCACATTACTAACCTGATACACATCAAGGTTGGAATCTTCAACATGACCAAATGAATTTCATCGAAAGCAATTGTCATTTATAATAAATCAAATACTGAAAATATGATTCACAATTTTTGCATTGATTGTGCACTACTCGAAAGATAAATATACAAGCTGGTACGTTTTTGATCTTTTCTATTATTAATCTTATGTATGCCGTTGTAAATATCACTAATTGTACATCTATCGTTCTACTTTTTCTGTACTTTGAATTAACATTTTCGATAATTTCTTTATTCCATCTAATCTTGCTTATCGATTAATTAACTTCATATTATCAGAGTCAAAGAATCTCACAGGTAATCAATTTTAATCCCATCTCAAATGAGTATTAGTTATAGAATTTATATTTAATTACGTTTGGGTAAGTATGGCTTTTTTATTTTTTTAAATAAATATCTAACTGTATTTACTTAGCTATCAATAGTATTTTCTTATATTCTTTGTAATATCAGTTTGATATTTAGTTTTTTTTTCAGATTTAATTATCAATCATCGCCTCTTTAATCCTCTGGAGCTCTAATAGTAGTTCTAATGTTCAAAATTTGGTCCAGCAGAGGAGCTTCTGATCAACAAAACTGTATTCTTATCGAATGTAATAGTCACGACGTGAAATACAGGTATGTATGATATTCTCTATGTATTGTTTGATTAGATAGATTGTGATTTATTTTGTCAGGATCCCAAATCGTTTAAATTTTGTGATTAGAAACATCTTTTTGATTAAATTGTAGAATTCTGCCTTTTTAACATTTGCTACATATAACCATGCTGCTATTTATAAAGATTAGTTATACATACTTCTTATTTAATTTACATTTATTAGTAACAAAATGTTTTTAAATTTGTTTCTTTATTAAACTAAATTTAATTAGTTGATTACTACCCAATTAAGAAGATTAACTGATTTAATTCCTTACTTTTATTACTGATTTATTTATGCCAATAATTAAAATTATATTTGTTGACACTTAATATATCTTCAATATTATTAAAAACTGATTGATTATTAACCTTAATTTAATTAGACTATTAATAAACAATTTAAAAAATTATGTTATAGAATATTAAAAGTACAAAAATGTCCTTTTCATATTCATTGTTAAAATGATTAAAATTTATAATTTCATTTTGAAAAACTCAGTAAAATTTTTAAATAAATGATTGATGATTAATTATTAATTCTTTGTTTATTTTTCAATTACTAAATATTGTAAATTGATCAATATTTAAGTAAAAAAAAACTATTATTTTTTTACTTGAAAAAAAATTTATTTAGAATTTTATTCGTATGAACTTCTTTTTAGTTTATCTATGAATGCTTGATAAGAAATGTCTTAAGTTTAGGCAGAATGGAAAATGTCCATTTTTCACTATTGATAATCATGCTAATGTGACGTACAAATAATCTGCGTAGAATGTAAGTCATAAAATGTTTATAAAAGTTAGCAACAAAATACAGTGTTAAAATGGGGAACAATTTTTTATTCTAAAGATTCAATGAATACAGTAATTTGAATAAATTTCTCATCACTTTCACAATAATCACATTATTTACAATAACAATCTTAATTTTACTACACTTCTGTCACCTTTGACTGCATTCTCCTTTTATTCTCCGTCTCCTTTTAATAGTGTTGTTAATATTATGCGCTTCGTTTTTATCGGAGGCCAGTGGCGTAGCTTGAATTCCTACAAATCGGCCAGCCTACTTTTCGTCTGACCTGGATGTATAGTTATCGGCTTCCCATGGCCTCATCTGAATAGCATTAGACGTCGTGTGGTTAGAATCTGATCACCGTCGACCCTAAATGTCTCATAACAATCATTGGGGTTGATATTTTGTAAGGACCAAAACAATTTGGGAATAATTTTGACCTGGTTTGTGTACTGCTTACTCTTTTATTGCTACCATATTTCCCTCATTAGAAGAAATCAAGGCTATATTTCTTTCGCTGCTTCTTGTTATTTTCACGATTTTCTTCTCGGACCACTTCTATTTGTCGTTCAATCTCTTTCCTCATATTTTCGTTTATGACAAACTTCACACGTTTCCATTTCGTACTTTTTTGTTTTGATATGTTGACAACTCGTGTTTGTTTTTGTATCACATCTTTTTCGACCTGATCCTCGATCAACGGCAACAAGTAGCGTTCTGTCATAACTGCTTTATTCAATTTTTATAATCCAAACGTACACTAGTGTATCCATTCTTTTTCTTCTCGAAAATAATTTGACTACTGAAATTCTACGTGTGCGGTTGTATTCTGCCATCTTCAAGCCATGTTGACAGTTGATGATCATGTTTTTCCTTTTTCGACAATGGACCATTTCGCGGTGGTTGATAAATTGGTTTGTCATCATTAAGAATAATCTTCAATCGCATCATCGTTGTTTTGGTACATTTGGGAGCATATTTCTTAACTAAATCTTAGATGCTTTAGTTGTTTTCTGAAAGAATGTTTGAAGTATCCATATTATCTTCTGTTTTCACAGTGTGGTGGTGGTGATATTCTGTTTTATTTTAGTTTTATTATTAACTATGATTACAACACTCTTGTTTAGTAATTCCGTACCAATGACAAAACTCATTTTCATAATCTTCTCCGTCGCGATGTGAATATTTGTTTCATACTCTTAATCATCAATTTTTATCTTAGTTACAAAACAACCTATGGTAGTAACAGTCTAACCTAAACCTCTAAACATCTCTATTTATTTTCGAAGCCCTAGTTTGGAAGAATTCATCAGCTGTTATCAAATTAATATCACTACTAGTATCAAGTAACGCTGCTATACTTATTCAATTAACTTCAAAATTCTTGTACATCTTATTTTTTTCATATTTGTTTCCACGTGCATGCTATTGTGAACATCTAGATTTTTGTGCTCATAACGTTTCGCTGTAACATGACCAAATTTGTTACACTCGAAACATTTAGGTCCCTTTTCTATATGTCTGCGATCTCTTAATTTATGTCTTATTTCACCGCAATTACGACATCACTTCATTTCATTTCTCTTCACGCTCATGTTTATTTTCCCTTTTGGTATTTCAATCTTCATCTTTTCTTTTAATTTGGCTTAAATGTGTAATTTCTCTTTAAATTCCTTCGCCACATATAGTATTGCTTCGTACTTTTGCACATCTTGTATTCCATTAATTATATATTGGATTATGGCTTCATCCTCCACATTAGCATTTTTAGCAATATCCCTCAGAATGACTGTATATTCTTGTAAACCTTCGTTACGTTTCTTTTTACGTTTTGTTTTCATTTTCTTCTTTCATAATTTCAAATTGTCGATGTAACCACTCGTATTCTTTCTTCACTTATGCTTCTGAATCCATTTTGTGAACTTTCCGTACTTATGTATCGTTTCTGAAAAAGAATGCGGTGCGCTACTGCTCAGCACGTCTGTGAAGTTGGCTGTGACGCTGCAAGTGATTCGCCGGCTTCTCGGTCGCGCACACAAAATGCACAATAATTAACAACCAGTGTTCGCCCGTAATGTTCATTAAATTTGATATTTGCATGTATTGATTAATTGTTTGATATTCATTTGTCCAATTTAAATGTTTTTATCGACTTTTCACTATTTACTTATACCAAATTTGCACTACGTTTCCATTGTTGTCGACAAATGTTTACATTCCTCCACAGGTATTTATACAGTTCTTCACAGAACTCGGTTTTTTCTCTAGTTCTCCATAGATTTTTTCAGTTTCCCACGTAATTCACGATAAAGTACCTTTATTTATCCCACTCAATAATCAATTCACTTTGCTTTTGTACATTGAATAATTCAATTATTTGTGTATTGTATTTCGTGACCACGAGTGACACAACCAAAAGCAATTATTTATGCACTTTTTTTCACATCTCGGTCGAACCCTCAAAATTGTAGGATTTTAACTAAAAGAAGGAAACGTGATATATGAATGTATTTGTTAATCACGATAATGATATTAATTACAATAGTAATCTTAATTTTATTCCACTTCGGTTCTCTTTGACTGCATTCCATTCTCTACTGTGTGGTTGATATTATGCGCTCCGTTTTTGCCGGAAGCCAGTGGCATGATCTGAATTCTTACAACTAACTATATATGTATATATATATGTCTGTGTAGGAGGAAGCATTTGGAAACGATATTTAAATATTTGATTTGTTTGACGCTACAAAATTCTACAAGTATAGGCTGTGTGAATAGAAAAGTGTGGCTGTCGACTTCGGTAGAAATGATTGCCTCGGTTGTCTCATAACTATTGTATCGGCAAAGTATATAAATATGTTTTCTTATAAATTACAGTTATTTCGTTGGGCGCGAACCTTTCTTGTGAAAAAGTGAACTGTAATTTATTTTATATTTAATAAAAAAATTCTCATTAGAATACTAAGTCACCATGAAAATACCAATTTTTTGATGTTTGACAGCTAACTAAGCAAGGTCGAAATACACCGTAACGAGAATTTTTTAAGCAACTTACTTCCTCAACTGGACGAATTTTACTTCGCGAATTATGTGCTGCCAACTTTGTGTCGAGCGAACAAAGAAAACTTATATATTTATATATTTAAACTCTATTTTACTAAGAAACGGTACTCTCTTTACATATTAGTATAAAATATAAATTATATGCTGTGGGAACTGCACAATCGTAATTTATAGAAGTAATATATTGCTTAAATATACAATACCGTACTACACTGCACTGCTGTTACACATATACGCATAGCACCACTCCATTTTTTTCAGAGCGTTTTAATTCGTACCCCGTTGGCATAGTTTCACTAAACTTCTGTCAATACACTTCTGTTGCACAACGATTCGTTTTATGCCTGTCGTCTCCAAAGAAGTTTTACTTCAAAAATTACTTACATCAGTCCTCTTTTCATTTTTTATTCAAGCTGTTTTCATTAAGAAGATTTATCTTTATTCTCATCGTTAATAATTTATAATGATTTGACCTCTTCCGAGAGTAATTTAGCATTCGATAAGACGGATGTTTTTAGTTCGCAAGCATTATCGAGCTCCTCAAAGATGTCTTGAACAATTTTAGCTGTAGTTCTGTTGTGTTTATAGTGAAGTATCGATTGTGCAGTGTATTTTATTTCCGCTGAAGGATGAATGTTTGTTAACAAAAATTATTTTTTTACTCTTCGTTCTGGAACTGCATTCGGAAAAACTTTTACATGGTCTTCCAGTAATAGCGGGGAAAGAAATGGATTTTGTTGGTAGTAAAATAAATTGTTTCTCGAGGCTTTCTGCATTTTTCTTCTCAAAAATATCTTTCGTTCGATTTGATTGAGTCCACCTTTTTTAAAGCTGATACAAATCTAAGTATAGAATTTTCCACTTCCTTTTCGTAATTTTCGTCCTACACTTGATCTGCATGTTTTTCTTTTATGCTTGATGACGGATTTTTTCCCACTTGTTTGATATCGGCTTCAATGATCTCTTTGATCACAATAAAGAAAATAATTCGTGAAATGTGAAAGCATGACCTATTAGTATTTCCATTTGTTTACTGCTCTGTTCTGCCTATGAAAATATCATAAATTATATATATATATATATATATATATATATATATATATATATATATATATGAATATTACTTGTACCTACCGATTTTTATTTTGATCATTAACATTATTAACAGCATTTCTATTATTTCCGTTCATCCAGGTCATTCCGTGTCGAAATAAACGGCCACCTATCGCAAAATCGTCACATAACTGCTTGAGTGCCTCAGATATCCATCCTCAGGGAAGCGCTGTTCCTTCGTTACATCAGAAAATGTTTCCATGTAAATCTATTTCATCATTACCATCTGAATCGGAACTCATTACAAACATTACTCGTGGGCGTCATAGCCATTGACAAAATACTTCTCGAAAATTTTAGTTGGCATAATTCCGAGAATAAAAACATTGGTCCTGAAAAAATAATCGATAAATATCAATCCTCGAGATTTGTAGGACCAAGCACAGCAGTGAAATCAATCCTTGCTAGAAGTGGAAGTAACGATAAATTATTTACCAAAACCTGTTATTCTGATAATTTATCTGCGAACATAGATCTCGAGCAGAATTTAACATTGGTTATCGAGAGTTTAACTTTGTCCGAAATGTCTAAACACATCATTATGTATAAAAACGATAATAGATCTCTTGCGACACAAAATGTGTTCCAAACAAATCCATGTTTAGACAAGATCCTTATGCTAATCGACACGAGCACGAAACTCATAACAAAATTACAGAGAAATATATCCAGTAACGATGAAACCGTTATATGAGTATAGTTCGAACATCGACTGAAATAGTCAATTTAATTACTGATTTGAGAACTAAACATGGAATAAATGTTGCACGTCTCATTCAGTGATTGTCTTCTTTTAAAATAGTCGACTATCCTTTCGATTATTATAATATGGGACATATAAAAGGTGCTTTGAATTGTTTCACTCCAGAAATGATCAATATGGAATTGAACGATTCAAAATAAGAAGCTTCAGAAGAGAACATATCTAAAAGTCACGACAGTAGTAAGCACGCTCTCATGTTATATTTTACGCCAAACCTCGTACCAGTTTAAATTCATATTGATGTAAAACAAGTAACTCTTGCACAGTTCGTTGCCCACTGTATGTGTAATGGAACAGACAAAGTCTCAGAACGAAAGGGATGAATGGATAATTCGTTACCGCAACTACGATATGTCTCACGATTTCAATGAATACAGGGGAGACATGGTAACATTGCATATATCTTTCATAAATGAGGAATTTGCAATTCTTGAAGAAATAAAATTCATCGGAACGTATGAAACAAACAAAAACTTAATATTGGAGCGTCGAAAAGAGTTTGTATCAGACTTAGACATGCAAAAGCCAATAGAAATTTGTAGAGTTGTGCCGTGCGGAGGGGAGCCTCGACGATAATTCCAATCTACCGGTCATCTGCGCAGAACTCTTCTCATAAAATGATTTCAGATCGAAACAAATTTCGGATAATTATGAGAATACCTTCGGTGGAGTCAATGTAACTTTAAGCGTTGATTTACGAAAGTGACCCCATCTTTGAGAGAGAGAGTTACACCGATTTACAAACAAACAAAGCAACGCATCGCAAGTCCATGTTGTGGCAATCACACGACCTTTATGACTTTGATCAAGTTATGTGAGAGGCAGATGAAAGAGTTTCATCGTTGCTCACGAAGATTGGCAATGGCACCGATTTAGAAGAAACTGAGTTGAATTTAAATTCTACAGACGTTAAACATCAAGAAAATCACAGATGTGTTCAGTGAATGAAATGCGAAGCTGGATCGCCTCAGTGTTCCTTTAGACAAGGCGAGCGTCCTTGTCGAATTCCAAAACTGTTTTTCATGATCATGGTGGAGGAATAAAGTGCATAACGACCAAAAACAATAAAAAACTGAGTGATAAACACACAACACAAGTGCCTTAAATAAATAATAGTAAAAAAACAGTGTAAAGTGAACACCAAGTGATGTGTACATCGTGAATTACCATACAACACATTGGGAACATCCCAATCATTAGTGTTAAGTGTTAATTTTAAGATATGTGTCTACCCGGTTTTTGAAAATTTTTCCGGCGACTTGAGCCTGTGGACATTGTATAAAAACCGATAACATTAAACGTAAGTTAATTAGTTAAGTTAAACAAACGCACCTAAAAAGCCCACACGGTAAAGACGGGAGTATGCATGAATGCATAATGTCACATAGTAGTAAATTGTTAAATTCTATGTAAAATTTGATTCCCAACAATAAAATTTAATTTGAAAAGACACATCAATCGGTGTCTGTGTTAGTTGCTAGTTGTTTCGTGTCACAGTATACTTTTTATTAATAAATAAGTGTATTCTATTTTAAATCATTTGTTTTCCTGAAATGCGGTCATAGTTCCTGCTCAAAAATTTGGATATTCTGATAATTTCTTTCAGAATTTATAAATAAAATTGCTGTAACCCTTCACTTTTACCCAACTATATGTACGTTAGAAAAAGGTACACTATAATATCGATAACATTTTTATTTTTACAAAACAGGATTTGGTAAATAAAAATTGCGCTCTATTTTAGACATTATATTCCATTGTAATAAGATTTATCGAAAAACAGTAGCCACTCCGACAAAAGAAGCCAGTTCCAGTTCTAAAATAGATACAGTCGTTTCAATTCATAAACCGAACCATAAAAATGTAAATAATTCGATTTATTAGACGAATAAATGAAACACTATTACATCTGAATAGAACGATCTATTTTCCTAACACGAAACAAAAAATGCAAGCTTTTATAAACAATTATAACACATGTAACCAAATTAAATACGATAGGCAACCATCAAAAATCAAATTTCCACTAAATGAAACCCCATCAACATCAATGGAAATACTGCATTTAAACACATTCTTCATAATGACGAAATTTTGCGGACAAAAATGGAACAAGTATTGTAAAAGCACTCAAAGAAAAATTTAGAAAATACGGGAAACCGAGAAAAATCGTATTAGAACAAGGCCTAAAATTTATGAATTAAATTGTACGAGACTATTTAAAGCACTTCAAACGGTAACTCACCAGCAGAAAGATTACATAGTACCCTCCTCATTGAAATAAACGAATTGACATTGAAATTCAAGACAATTAAAAATGAAGGTACTCTTGCTAAAGATGCGAACGCACAACACGCATTGCACAAACAAATGATTAACAGATTTAAAGAAATTATCAGTCATGATAATACGTTTCATATCATAATTTATTTTTATAATATATATCTGAGAACAGAGCAAATGTTACTTTATTATTTACAAAAGAGTCTGATCCCGGACCCATACTTTAATTTTAATACCAATTTACTTTTAATAACGTCATTCTGTTTATAGACTACTAGGCTCCGTCTATCACAAAAAAAATTTCTTTATTTTATTGATAAATTCTTTAGGGTACAGAAATTTAAGATAAATATGAATTGAAAAAATATACATATTAAAATACGAGAATAATTTTTATTAACATTCCAATAATACAAATTGAAAGAACAATAACAATGTTTATGTATCGATGAAAAATAAGTACATATATGTTTATATAATACATTCATAAATACATCATATATATATATATATATATATATATATATATATATATACTATGAACATAACGAATAAAATGTTTATAACGAGGAAATGAATGATAAATTAGTAGAAAAAAAATATTTTTACAAGAAATATTGAAAATGCAATTAAATCTCTACGAAACATAGTTTTTAATTGAAAATGATTGAAATTAAAAAAAATACTTTGGAAAAATGTTTAACACGCCAAGAGCTGAATTTACTGATTCCTCTAATAAAAAAACTAATTTTTGGAAAAATCTCATGCACACGAGTCCAATATGGAACAAACACTCAACTGGACTTAGTCGCTAAGACTGGTTCCTTTCAAAACAACGATTTATTTATTTATTTATATATATATATATATATACATACATATAAGCACACAATCGATTCATTATATTGACGTCTGCTACAAAAAAGATACTCAATCGATAAAACAAGAACAAATCATCAGGGACAACCATCGAAACAAATTATTGTTACAACTAACTTCAATGTTATTAAAAGAAAGCTATTTGGTTTGGATTTTGTGAAATTTAATTAAACATGTTTTTCCGTTGAGAAGCGCACGTAAATAAAATAAATATTTTTTAATTATAAATCAATTCCCTCCACACATCTGTCAACTTTTTGTATGAATATTTTTAATCATCACTATTTAACCACAAACATTTATTTACTTGAATACGGAAGAGAGAAAATATAATTTATCGATATACTCCTTTGGAAATCAATAACCGTTTAATATCCATGATGTTTTCATTCCTATTCCATTTCAAATAATGCAGGGCTGAGCGGTTTTTGTAGGAGACTGCATGAATATCTACTCGCAACTCTGTGATTAAATATTCGCATAACGTACGAGTACCGAATGCGCACGCCGTGAGGAGTGGTGTTAATCCGTCTGCATCCCGAGCTTCAATCGCAAGACCCTTAGATATCAGTAATTCTAGGATACTAACGATGTTTTCATTTACTGAATGCCAAACTATGCAATGCTGTGCGGTGTTTGTAGCCGACTACGTGAATATCTACTCGTAATTCTGTGATTAAATAATGACACAGTTTTCGAGTGCCGAATGCGCATGCCGTGAGGAATGGTGTAAATCCGTCATCATCCCGAGCTTCAATCGAAAGTCCCTTAGATATCAATAATTCTACTATATCGATGATGTTTTCATTCTTATTGCGTACCACACTGTGTAATGCTGTGCGGTTTTTATAGGAGACTGCGTGAATATCTACTCGTAACTCTGTGATTAAATAACGGCAGAGTTTGGGAGTACCAAATGCACATGCATTAAGGAATGGTGTAAATTCTTCATCATCCCGAGCTTCGATCGAAAGGCCCTTCGATATCAATAATTCTACAATTTCGTCGATGTTTTCATTTTCATTCAGGCTCAATTTATGTAAAGCCGTGCGGTTGTTATAATCGACTGCATGAATATCTGTTCGCATCTCTGTGATTAAAAAGTCGCACAATTTTCGAGTACCGAACGCGCATGCAATGAGGAATGGTGTGACTTCGTGTTTGTTACGAGCTTCGATCGAGATGCCCCGTGAAACCAACTTTTTTACAAATTGATTTTTTCCCTCGCTGCGAGATTTTACTAACGCGTGTAAAATTGTCTCCTTGTAATCGTCAACGACGAAAATATCTGCACATTGGGCGTTCAATAAACATTCGAAAATCGAATTTGGCGCAAATTGAGCAGCATAATGAAGTGGAGTTTGAAGATTAATATTTCTAGAGTTGACTAAACTGGCGCTTGATAACAGTTTCACAATTTCCTCGACACCGTCTCGTTCTTCCGATATTCGTGCGAGAACATGTAGAATCGTGTCTTGTGTAGATTCGTACTTATGTGCGAGGTTTACATTTGTTTCTTCAATTAAATATCTGGAGAGGGATACGTGTCCTCGAGAGGCTGCGTAGTATAAAATCGTCCTTCCGTCTTCATCGGTCTTGTTGATGACTGCGTCTCTGTGAGTGGCGTCCGTTTCTTCAATCAGTTTTCTTACTAACGCTGTATTACCCAGCTTTGATGCTTCGAACAAGAACTTAGTTTTATCATGACAGCACAGTTCGGGCGGGGACTCAAATAATCCATCACCGGTCGTGGAGTTGTTTTCGGATTCCTCGACGCCGTCGTCACTAATACGATTTTCATTGCTTGAAGACAATTCCATAGTACTTGGTCTACAAAAAGATAATAAATATTAGAGGCGTGCCAAAGGCGAACACACTAAAATGACTCTGAAAACATTAAAGAGAATGGTTTTTTTTTGTGTTGAAAATCATCGCTCATCATCTCAAGCGAGCGTCGAACTTTGGTGAACAAACTCTGATAAATTGAAATAACGTAGGATTATAGCGAACAAAAGAAAATATTTTGATGATGATACATCTGATACTATCTGTGTTCATCCTAATCATTTTTTGGGTTTGAATATTGTTAGTCAAATTTACGGTTTTGAATTTATTTTAGTTTATTTCAAAGAAATAATAACATATAAATTCACAAACCACACCAAATATATCATATAAAAGTAGATCATAATGGGTTTTAATTTAATATATCTACAACTCGAGACAAGAACAACAAAATCCTTAAAGGAAAGAAAATAATTATCGTAAGAGAAAATTATATTAATCGGTACCCGCTCGTATTCACACGAAATTGCTGTGCAGCGTGAGGCTATTTAAGAAACAATTTCAGCAGGTTGAACTCATGGAAGTATGACACGCTAGTACACTTAATAATAAATCTGTACTGACATGTGAAATTTGACAAATACAGCTTGTAATTCTGTCATTTTATGGCGTTTATATTATAATTGTTAACCGTTTAACAAAGAAGTTATTGAAAATAGTTATTAAGAAGACTGAATAGCTATATTTGAATTGACAGCACAGTCGACGTCGTATTTTTGCAGAGATTTAAATACTTGTGAAATGAATATCATCCTTGGCACGCATTCCATTTAAAAATGTTTAATTGAAATAGATTTTTAAAATATAATTGTGATTCATTTGACATAAAATATACATTTTCGGTTGGATGTCAGTATACCGTACTACTATATTTAAATTCTTTTTATTTATATTTACGGTATATTTTGCAGTTTGCGAAAAAAAACAAATATTACGTATCTAAATTATTTATTTATTGACAAATGATTATTACGAAATAAATATAAATACTAATTATAAATAAATAAAACATAAGAAAAATAAACGCTCAGAACTAGAAAATAATTTCAAATGAATTCGATTATCGAAATCGTTAAAAACAGTCGCATATTTCTGAACTAGATTCTTCGATGAAATCCATTCGATACGGCTGGAAATTGTTTAAATATGTCCACTGTTTTCGAAATAGACAGTAGCATTTTTTTCAAAAATAATCATGACATTGCCGACAGCTATCACAAAATCTTCAGTTGCATACAGTGGGTTAAAACATTTTCCAGACACTCTCTCTTTTACACTTTACATGTATTTTATATGAAGTTAAAGCAAACTTAATGAAACTTCGATTATATTGCATAAATTTTAGTTATCAATAAATAATTCAAAAGTGCCAATTTAATAACATATTGTTTCGGGTATGCAAACAAATACAACAAAAAAGTATTCAAACCCTGTGTACGAATACTTTCTTTTCTCGTAAAACCATATAAACAAGTTGGATGCTGACACGATATTGATATCTTATCTTGATATTGAAGTGTTTACTAATGTGTTATGCCTGTTACCACGTGGGACATATCTTGGTAATATAGAAATGCCTACGAACCATGAAAAGAGCGGTGGTCGAGACAAATATTACCTTTAAATTGGGTAATGAAAGGAAATGGACAAAATATTATGTAAATATTTTGTCACCATCCAATATATTATTAACAAATACGAAAACAACGCCAATGTAAATAAAAGTCGTATCGGTGGACCACCGAAATAATCGGGAAGACATGAAATTTATGTAATACGCCATATAGGGGAAAAATCTCTTCGATGGTGCGACTAGAACTGCAACAGAACTTCAAAGTATCTCCGAACATTATTCCTATTGATAATATACGGGAGGAACTTGAATTTCAAATAAGAATCAACTCAAAACAGTTTTACTAACAGTGAAGTAATAAATAAATTAATTTTAAAGTTTTTATGAACTCAAAAGTATATTCTACTGAGTATTATTTGAATGATCATATCCACAAATCATAGCAAGATAAAAAGCGTATGAATATTTTTTGGGTCTATCGTTTTTTCATGACCGAAACGAAATGTTATTAAATTGGTACAAATCAGATTATTTATAACAATATTGGTACCGTTTGAGAGGTAATTAAACATACTATCGTGTAATATAATCGAAGATTCATTCCTATTGATTTACTTGATATGAAACATATATGAAATGTAGTACATCAAGTGTACGAATACTTTTTTGAGCCACTGGATGTGTGTGGCTTAATTCATTGCTATAAACTGACTGCCCACTGAATGTGTGTAAGTAAATCTTACTGATTCGATACAAGAGTAGTATTCGTAAAACAGTAATTTATTAAAAATACACTTTTGTAATTGTTAACAATATATTGGATAGTCGCAAAACTTTTAGATAATATCGCGGAGACTTTCCACCATTATGCAATTTAGTGATAATAATTATCTCGTTAGCCGTTGTTTCCCTAGTTTTCTTAAAAATTGTTACATTGCTAGTGCGGTAAACATAAAAACACATTAATAAAAACTTCAATATCAAGATAAGGTACAATATTGTGTCAGAATCTGATTTCAAAAGAAAATATTCATACGTAGAGTACATGAATACATTTTTGATGCATTTGTTTACATACGCGAAACAATATGTGATTAGACTGCATAAATTATTTACTAATAAAATTGGTGGTGTTTGAAAAATAATAAAATGAACACACTTACGCAACATAATTCAAGTTTCATCAAGTTTGATTTAACTTCATACAAAGTACGTTTTAAGCGTAAAAGATAATGTGTACGGGCACGTCTTTGAGCCACTGTACACCTCTTGCTAACTTCTACACAAAGAAGTTACAGAAAAAAAAACATAAAATCTATATACTAAAATATATGTACGTGCATTTAAAATTGTAATATGAATAGAATATTTGATATATATATATGTGTGTGTATATATATATATGTATATATATGTATATATATGTATATATATATATATATATATATATATATATATATATATATATATATATATATATACATATATATATATATATATATATGTATATATATATATATGTATATATATATATATGTGTGTGTGTATATATATATATATATATATGTATATATATGTATATATATATATATATATATGTATATATATGTATATATATATATGTATATGTATATATATATATATATATATATATATATATGTATATATATATATATATATATGTATATATATTATATATATATGTATATATGCATATATATATATATATATATACATATATATATATATATATATACATATATATATATATATATATATATATATACATATATATATATATATATATATATATGTATATATCAATTTCACTCTTCGTTTATTGTTTGCCTAATTGTTATAACTTCATGTAATAATATAACTATATGTTCTATATGTTCATGTAATAATATAACTAAATGTATATAACTTCATTTATTTTGTTAGTTTTTTGGCGATCATCAGTTATAAAAAAAGGCACGAACTTTTTTACATTTTAATTACATTTAAAATAGAGGAAATATGATTATTAGCTCATTTATATCACGATCATATTTAATAACTCATTTTTATAATATTAAATCTAGATTTTCAATGTGAAAAATGCTGATAGTTAAAACTCTTGGAATCGCATTTTTTAAAAATAGAAAAATTACCGAACACGAAAGTCTCGAAACTGCTAGATAATAGTATTATTTTCATCAAATAGAAAAAAATAAAAAAAATAGAATAAAATTGCAGTCGTGACATTGCGGATGAGTTGTGTTATATGTTTAAAATAGTTTTGTTTATATGTGGTAGGAAGAGACATTTTATTATAATTTCCAAAATCAATTTAAAACCTGTATGGTTTATTAACATTCACCATTTCACGGACATACGGTACGATCAATTTGATCGGTGAGAAAAATTGATATATCGATCCGAGAATCGAAAGTAATACAGCACTCACCAGTATCACTAGACTTTTTCAGAAATTCTTCAAAATGTACACTCGATGATAATCACTTATCACTTATTATACGTTCAATGTATGTTTTGAAATAATTCAAAACGTAAAATACGAAAAGCAATAATCGCCAATCAGATGTCGTTGAACAACTGAGTTGACTTTGAATAGTTTCGTTTATATAACCATTTGCTTTTATCTCGGGATTTCCCCTTTTTTATATCAGTTTGTATTGCAGTGTAAAGATTTGGCTTTTTAATAAACTCATCATTCTTGTGGTGCGTAATGCCCAGTGTTATGTGTAGAACCTTGGAGTGTGGAAGAGAGAGCAGAGGTCATCGCCTAATCTATATTTACATGAGACGTGAAGCTGAATTTCGCCACTCTCGATAGGTAAAATTCCTGTCAAAGCAATTTTACGCGGCCTGTGTAGCAGCGTCTCTCAACCTATGACTCGCGACTTAGTATTGTGCCGCATTAAAATTTAATGGATCGCGAAATAATAGCTGATACTGTCAGCACAAATATTTGTATACTGAAATATTCTGTAAGAACTAGAAACTATAAATATATCTGTTAAGTACAGAATATTTCTTAACTTTTTTTCTTATAATTATTATTGTCACTCAATAATAAAATTAAAATTAAAAAATGTGAGTACATCCATAAGATTTTTCTTGTCTATTTTGAATAACTTGAAAATAGTTATTTTACGTGAAGTCATAGTCATAAGGCCATTTAAGTTGCAACGGTTTTCAAAATATTTCCGTGTTTATTGTCACATGTAGCAATTCAAAATTAAAAGTTGAAATCTTAACTACGTGATCACGATCAGGGTGGACGAGTTGAAACATTTCAAAGGTAAGAATTATCTTTAAATACGTGTTTATTTACTTTACAGTTCAGTTATGTGGTCCGTGTTACACTTTCCGCGGTCCATTGTGAGATTCGTTCAATATTACCGTATTTTGTATTTCATTATAATTCGATAATTTTATATTTCCAGTGTTTCATTTCTGAAGTTTTCATTTAGTTCTTAAATTAATATTCTTATTTCGTTATATGTAGTTAGTTCATCACAATGAAAACTTTTAATAAATTTTCAATAGGAAAAAATTTAGAATTCTTTTTAAGTTTTTATCCTTTCTAGCTTACATCTCTTTTATAAAAATTAGTAAATAATGTGAATTATCTCAATTTTTTGTAATTAAACAAAAAGAGAATTCTCAGGAAACTAATTTTGATAATAAAAATGCAGTAATGTTTATTATATCAAGTGAACCATTAGTAAAAAAAGCAAAACAACACAAGAGTTTCATTGATAGTTATCAAGAAAAATATATCAATTATGGTTCCATCTACAAAAAAGAAAATGAAATAGATTTACCACAATGTGTTATCTGTGAAAATATATTGTCAAACTCTTCGTGCAAAATTAAGAGTCAATTAATACATTTGGAAACAAATCGTAGCCAATATAAAAATAAAAGTACGGATTTCTTCAATAAAACGCGATAATTTAAACACAAATTGATCCAATTTGATAATAATTGTTACTACGGACAAAATATTATTGAAATGTTCTTATTTATCAGATTTCTATATTACTAAAAATGACTTCTGATCAAACAACGTAAAAATAGATTGCTTTGATATGTTTCAATCATTCTTACAAATTGGAGGACAACATGATTACGCAGAGGATTTTTCGGATACACGTCAAGTTATACAAAATTATTTATTAAAATTCAAAGAAATTTGTTCCAATATTTCCCACCTACAGCAGATATTCATTTGGGAAATATGTGGGTGTTAAATCATTTTCGAAAAGGTCAATTTTACTTTATTAGAACAAGAAAATTTAATTGAATTATCAACGAACAAGAGTTTGGAAATGAAGATTAAAGATAACCAAAAATTTGGTAAATTTTCATAGTGGTAAATTGAATTACATATCGAATTGTGAGTGAAAACCCAAAAAAATTTTTACTTTCATTTGCGATGACTTATCTGGTTGAAAATGGATATTCAACAATAGTTGTTACGAAAAATAAGTTAACAAAACCGACTAAACATAAGATCAACAATGAGAATTACTTTAAATAGTTCTATTGAAGTAATAATTAATAAATTAATTGAAGATAAACAACAAAGCCATTAATATTATCTTGTATTATTGTATTCATAATTTATGTAAGAGTTTTTAAGAAATATAATTCAAAACCATTTTAATTCTGAAACAGCCTGTTTTATTTAAAATCGTCAGTCTCACATTTTTTTCGTAGTACAATTTCAATAACAAAAACTGAAATTGAAGTTTTTGTTATAAATCGAAATTCATTTGAACCGCTCTCAGTAGAAATGTACTCAGTGTTACATTTCACACGTAGAAGTTGTTATCAATTATGCAAAATTTTATTTATTTACATAAAATACAGTGATTCCAGTCTATCAGGTTTTTCGAAACGTTATATTGTATACATTGGGTCACGTCTAAAAAAGGTTGAGAAACGCTGGTGTATACTATATGGTCTAAGATCTTTTTAGTGTTGACATCTTATTTTTTTTACAAATACTGTTGTCTATATCAATATTTACATTTGAACGCTGGCTGTCACGCAGTGTTTATATAATTAATTTTATTATATTAATAATTAATGTCACATTATTTTAATTTCCTAATGAACCACTGTTGAAATAAATCTGTATCATACTGAAAGCAGTTTATCATTTCTATGCTTGTTAGTATTTGATTTAATTGAAAGAGTTTATAAACATACACAGTCACGTCTCTTTTAATGCAGTAGACACGTTCCACAGAAAACCGCATATAAAAGAATTGCTCAAAAGATATAATTCACGTTGAAAAATTAGGGATACGTTCCATAATTTTCTAAAACCACATAAAATCAAAGCAATGAGTTAAAATGAATCCAAAGTCGCATGAAAAATTATGAAAATTCAGGAAAATAAGAATGCTTAAAAATTCCTTCGAAAATCGGAAAGAAATTGATAGAAACCTTCAAATAAATTTATTTTAAATCTTTATTCACTTAATTTTATTGAAAATTGACAAATATTTTTACATTTTTTCATCAGAATTATCGTCGCTATGTGACAATGTAGGCCATCATTTGCGAACTGGTAAGAAATCATTTTCATCACTAGAGCAGACAGTCAGTGCATCAGATCTGAATGGTAAAGACAATGGTTCTTCACAAACAGAATAAGCGTTAACTTCACCCTCGGTCTGTGTTGATGTTTTTCCTCTGACAATTTAATCAGTGATAAAAGTTTATGATGATCATTTTATTATTTTTTATGCAGTTCACGATATTCAGACAACAATTCTTCAGCTCACATTGGAATTTGAGGGCTCGTTCAGAATTTGTGTCATTAACAACAAAATGATTTTCTAATTTACTGCAGAGTTCAAGATCTTCTCGAATTATATTTGCGTTGAGGGGGACAGCTACATGCTGCAGGTTTATTTATTTTTTATCCAAAAAGCCACCCGAACAATTGCTACTTGTTTCTGTACTACATTTTTTAAGTCATCTTCACAACACATCCGAACACAAATGAAGCACGCAAAAACAAATTGATTGTTTATAAATTGTTTATCAAATATTAGATGGACACTTTTATGAGTCTGCAAATGGTTATATGATAACCTATGATTTTAATTTACATCAATGAAGCTAGTTGGATTAGGCATTGCACTCGTTGATGGGTCGTTGTTGCTCGACGGTGGAGGAGAATTCACTAATTGAGAGGCAGTGTGCAAGATTTTTTGAAAGTGCCTTCTTTTTCGATCTGTATTCGCGCACACGTTCCGATGTACTACTTTTTAATTTTTATTTCAATTGTTGGTGGTTCGATTAACTATTTTCTTTTACGCCTCGCTCTCGTTCGTTCAGCTCCTGACTTAGGCATATTTAATTGCAAAATACTTCTGATATCACAATTGTTTGATACCACAAAATTTTACACGTAAAGGCTGTGTTCATGGAAACGTGTGGCGCCAAACATCGACTTCAGTATAAATGTTGGGCCCTGTTGTCTCATAAGAATTATATTGTCGGAGTATGTAAATTTGTTTTCTTGTAAATTAAAGTTATTACGTTTCCATTTTCTTGAAAAGGTAGGCTATAATTCATTTTATATTTAAAAAAATCCATTGTTTTGATAGTCCGGGAGTTGGTGACGATTTTACTTACGTCATCGACTAATTAATGATTTTTTTTAACATTTGTGGAAATCGTGACAACAAAATAAACGCAAGTCTGGCAGCCCGAATAGGGGGATTTTCGAGCCGGGGCCCGCTCAAAGTCGTCATTTTGGACGATGAACTTACGTCATTGAATAAGTTTTGACTCTGTTGTCGAATAATTGTTTATATAGTGTACATTAAAGAAAAAAAGCCTGGCAGCCTCTATCCAGGGAAAAAGTCGTCTGACAGTCTTTTTAAACCCGCGCGCCGCATTTTCACCGAACGGTTTCGGCGGCGACGTGACGTCATTTTTTTCGAATAATATAACCGAAATGCATACAATGAAACGCAGTTGTTTTCTTTTCAATGATATTTTGAAAATGTTTTGCAGTTTAATGCATTTCATTGTTAAAAAAATTTAGAATAAAACATTCTATTCTATAATTAATCTCCAAAAAAATGTTTTATTCTTTCATCAAATAATCTTTAGAACTCTCTAATTGCTCCGGTCTTGAATTTTTTTTATTTTCAATGCTTTTCGATTAACCACGTACACAAAGAAAGTATTTTATTCCAAATAAATCGTAATTTAAACGGGGATACTTCAAATATAATACAACATAATTCAACGTCTCAGTAACGTCATTTTTTTGTCGACTACCACATTGTGACTGTAATACAACAACGCCATGTATTCATGAATGTGCTACAAAAGTTTTATTATTGCTGACAAACATTTTTCAATTTTTTCAGAAACTATCGAAAGAAGACATTTACAAAAAAAAAATCCAATAAAGTAAATAAATTTATAAACTGTCATTCTTTTCTATTCTCCCAAAACTCCTATTATATATATATACATACATACATATATATATATATATATATATATATATATATATATATATATATTAATTCGGTAGAAATGTAAATGCGGTTTGTGACATTAAAATTCATATACATTACCAAAATTATTTTCCTAGCAAACATATATATATATATATATATATATATATATATATATATATATAAATATATATATATATATATAGATATATATATATATATATTAGTTCTCTAGAATAATAATTGCGGTTTATGGCGATAAAATTTATATACATTGTCGCAATTATTTTCATACTAATTTAATATGTAAAAATAATAGTTGGTAGTAAAATAATTGCGGTTTATGACATTAAAATTCGTATACATTACAGCAATTATTTCCCTACCGAAGTAATATAATACAAATATATATATATATATATATATATATATATATATATATATATATATATATATAAATATGTATATATACGAGGTCAAACAATTAAGTAATGCGACCGATTTTTTTCTCGGCCTGTGGTAACACTGCGAACCTGTAACTCCGCCACCGTAATAGCAGATCCCTACTCTCTCGATTGAGACCTTGACTACCCTCGTACGATCATTTCTTCGCCAGCTGTTTAGTGTTTTGTAACAACGCGCGAGTAGTGCATGTCACGAACAGAGAGATTGTCTCGAGCAGGTTGAAAGTGATCCTACTCTTCTCGATCGAGTTATTACTGGTGATGAAAGTTGGTTCTTTCAATATGACCCCGAAACTAAACGACAAAGCAACAGTGGCTGTCCCCTGGAGCACCAAGGCCAAAGAAGGCGAGAATGAGCAAGTCCAAAGTGAAAACCATGTTGATTTGCTTCATCGACAGCAAAGGGGTGGTTCACAAAGAGTTCGTACCACATGAACAAACAAAAGAGATCGCGAAAACTTGGGTTCTGCATCACGACAATGCTCCCTGTCACAGTGCGTTCAGTGTCTCTCAGTTTTTGGCGTCTAAAGGCATCGCAACGTTACCACAACCGCCCTATTCACCGGACATGTCACCCTGCGACTTTTTCCTATTCCCCCATATGAAAAAATTCGTCAAAGGTCGACATTTTGACTCCGTTGAAGATATCCAAGAATCTGTGACGAGGGTACTCGGAGAGGTCCCACAAGAAGTGTTCCAGAATTGTTACGAAAACTGGAAAACTCGCTGGAATAAGTGTATAGATGCGGGAGGGGACTGCTTTGAAGGGGATCGCAGCGATGTACCTTAATTTTTAAATATACTCGATTTTTGAATTTTGTCGCATTACTTAATTGTCTGACATCGTACAAACATACATACAGACATACTACATACATATATTTTGTATATATATATATATATATATATATATATATATTAGTTTTATTAGACCACTGTAAATCAAAATCATAAATATATTAGAGTACATATTTATATTTTTTAAAAAAGTAAAAATATTAATAATTATTTATTGTCATTATTAGAGAAGATTTTTTTAAGGATTAGTAGGAACGATTGCTGAACAAAATACGTATTTAATAGAAAATTAAAAAGTTTATTTGTTATTTAAAAGAATGAACATTTACAAAGTAAATAAAAAACATACTTGTAAAAAATTAATGCTTAAATTATAAATCGTACACATTTTCAACTACAGATGAGCTGTACAAATTTAATCGATCAATCGCAGATGAATTAGGTGAATATTAGTCATTTCATTCAAAACATGTATAGATTTTTATATTCTTTTAGGTGAAACTCATTTTGAATATTATTTATTTATTATTTTACATCGAAAATTTGCGTGGTATTTCGTCGAGAGTTTCATTCAGTAACTGAAATCATTTCATTCATTAAAATCAACCGATGAAAGTTCTACTATTTAAAAAAACATTCTTTCAAGTTACTTTTTTCAACACTTTCATACTTGTTATTATAATTCTTCCTTATTACGCATTTTAATAGCAGAGTGTTAAGATGATAGAAATGCAGACAAAACAAAATCTAGAACGTGTTTTTTAAGTTCGATACGCATAAAAAAATATTTTATTAATGAAGCGGAAATAAAATATGAGAAATATAAAAACCCATTTAAAATTTCTGATAGGGTAAAAAGTCACGGTTAATACAGGTTTATTTAAATTTTAGTATGTGTGCTGAGTGGTTAATGAGAGCTGTTGTGGTTAACTAAACTTAAACTCGATTTTTTTACGTAGTTAAGTAGAAATTTAACTGCTATGCTGTTTAATTGACTCTTTTATAAATTTTGAATATTTTGTAGAATATGTTTTTGTACATTTTTTTAAAATGTCAAATTATATTAGGATTAAAACGAAAACATCAGTCAGCCATGTGGAATATGATTTGTGTGTGATTTGAATACGATTGAAAACTGATGATCGATTCATAAATTTGATAAGAGAAAAAGAGAAGATAGTGATAAAGAAACGCAAAGAAAAAAAATCATAGTGATGTAGCAAAAGCGGATCATTGTACTTTTTAATTTTTTCTTGCAATATTCATTATTGATTGTGTCAGTTCTCCAGACAGATTAATATTGTCTTTGTCCGGATACTTGAGATCCATCATTATTTTTTTATTCACATTGTACAGGATATACATTTTATAATCGGTCAAATTATCGGGAAAAACATAAAAGTAATTTAAAAAATGAATCCACTTTTTATTGAAAGTATCTTTAATATGCATAATTTTGAACACTTTTTGCAGAAAGAAATAGTTCTGTTGATGAAAGAAATAGTTGTGTTGATGAAAGATCTCATTGATTAACGATTTCAGTGCGTACAGTTCAGCATCACTTTTGATCCTCTGTATGTCACTGACTGCCAGACCGTTCAGTAGATTGAACAGAACTATAGAGATAAGGAAGATGAAGAGGATAACGATAACGTAACTGGTGTTCGACGGGAAACACATTTCGTTCGTATTGTATTCTCCTGCTAACATCACGAACGATGTGAAAAACGAACCGTGAAAGGTGTCGAAATTGTTTTTGGCAAGCGTGCAGTTGTTGTAATTGTCAACAGACGTGCCGTCGTTGTTATTGAAGACAATGAAGAAACTCCACGAGAACACAAGCAACAGTAAAGAGCACCACAAAATATATTTTAAGAAAGACCACGAGACCTTTTTCACCATAGCAATATACGTCGATAACTGTTTAAAGTTTGCCAGGTGGAACGTTAAGCGTATCACGCTCAATATGTTAACGATTGCCAGGTTTTCAAGACTGTATATATCCAAAATGATGAGGACACATTGCACGAAAATTGCAATGTCCAGTATATTTTCGAATTGTTTGATATAACGTTTGGGATTTAGTATCTGACTGAACTCTAGAATGAACAGTAACACACAAAATATTATTAAAATACAATAAATGAATTTTCTCAGATTCTGCATTGCGATGCTGTGTTCGTTCACGCACATCAAAATAACAGAGTACCCCAAGAGAACGACGAAAAAAAACAGATAGAATAAGAAATGAATCAAGAAAATACGTCTCATGCGGTGGCATTTCACGGCGATGAATGTTTCGATGATCGGATGTTTAAGTAAATGTTTATAGTTTTCGTCGCTCTCCATATATCGAAACAGGTCCATTTCATGCTTCACGTCGTCAGTCTTGCACGGTTCCAACGAACTGAAGTTCATTTCGATCACTTCTTGGCCTCGTTGCTTGATTATAGTCACGCACGAGTCCAAATAATTCTCGAAGAGTTTAGGATTGATTTTCATTAGCGAGAATTCATTCATTTTGTTCTTCAGCGACACAGATGCGCCGCGGTTCAGACACATGTTTATCAACTCCTCATCCATACTCTTTGTAGCGTAATACAGTATCGTGTTTCCTAGTTTATCTTGACGATTTATTTGCATTTTCTTATCGTTCACCAATAGTGTCACGCACGCTTTAATTTTCTCGCCCCCTTCGAAGTTTTTCTTTATGAAATGCAACGTTACGTCATGTAAATCCTTTTCAGTTACTTCGATGTTTAACAGTAGAGCGGCCAGTATTCTTTCGTTACTTTTCGAACACGCTAACTGTATCAGTGCCTTGTTATTGTCCAAAAGTAAAGAATTGACTTCTTTGAATGTAAGTAATTCATTGACGATTTCTTCTAATTCCTCATTGATGGCTTTATGCAACAGCGAATATAATTTAGAATCTAACTTTTGTTTTTCGGCCTCGCTGAGCTTATTCAGATATTCTTTGAATAATTGCACGTTCTTCGCTTTGATCTGATTGAATAATTCACGGATATTTAGTGGTTCCACTATTCTCTCCGGCAGTTTGGGCGTGTCCAATGTCAGTGCATTGATTTCATCGCGCATCGTTCTACCGGACCTGCATATGTATCTGTCGATTTCGACGTTGTGTTGCGAATTTTTTAAAATCGTTGAAACGAGTTCGCTGTGCTTCTCTTCAACAGCGACCGCAATGGCCGTATTGTCCTTGGTTTTGCCGATGTTCGGATTCTCGTTGTTCTGTAAAAGCATCTTCGCACATTCAATGTAAAAGTTGTGTTTTTCCTTCTCTTCGTTTGTTTTTTCTTGATTTCGTATCGCCTCTCTTACTAGAAAAGTGAGCGGAGTGTCACAGTTTTCAAACATTGCTTTATTTTTCGACTTGCCGATTATAATATTTTTTTCGTATAGCAGAAGATCGACGATCTCTGATTGTTTGTATTTTATAGCCAGAAATAGCGGCGTGACTTCATTGACTTGTTTATTGCAATCGGCGCCGGTTTGAAGTAAAGAATCGACGAAATTTAAACCGCATTTCTGCGTTATTGCGTAACTCAGACACGTATGCTCTAATTCCGGATAGATGTAATCGATGTCGATCTTGTTACTGATGAGCAGAACCTTGAATTGCTTGTAGTTTTTCTTCTTAAGCGCATTCAATATCTTCTTTTGGTATTCTTCTGGACACTTATTTGCATTTGACATCTCATCTAAAAATTCGATAAATTATTATTCAATGTAATATAATTTAAATAAATCAATAAGCGGCTGAATGATTTTGCAGCGAGAGTGGTGGAGATTGTATTGAGAAATTGTAAAAATGTATGACACTTCATCGCAACACACGATCGACAAATAACAACTAATGTTCTCATTCGACTCGTGCTTTTATATGCATATGAACAGCTCTCTTCAAAAAAAAAAAAAACAACATCACTCTTAGTATTTTACGAAGCCTATAAAGTACTATTTAATTTGTTGTCGCATTCTGATGACATGTAATGTCAAATATTTTCTTACGATTCATTATATAGATATTTCTTTAGAAATTACACTTCGAATAAAAGGAAATCACCGTTTTTGTAAAGAACATAGATATTAAGTATTCAAAATAATTTCATTTTTTAGAGAGATTTCTTAATGAATGGTCGTAAATTTTTTTTTGAATTATTGTTGTCAGAACACCAATGGTATGGTGTGGAAATAGTTACAGTCATGACGTAACTGTGGTTAATTATCTGACTCCGATCAATAAAAAAATATTTCCAACTTTGCGTTAATGAAGATGGATGCTAGACTGATCTCGGCTATGGGGACTAAGGGAGAATTTTTACACAAAGGCTTTTTTTTACTTAGGATTCTTTGTGCTGACATTGGCTGAGTGCTCCATTAATTATTATGTGATTAGTAGTGCCTGGGGAGTAAATTTCTTTATCCTAGACTATAACCTGTATTTGTTAGCGTCTTACTGTGTTTTTATCATGCCTTGACTTTAATTTCTAGGAAAAATTTCAAAAAACCTAGACGATCTTGCGTTTGATATAAGATCACCCATCCCCTACGCGTTATATATAAAGGCCTCAGGTTGCCAATTCTCCGGCTTATATCCTCTCGAGAACGGGGAAAGCACTAGCGACGCCGGCCAATTAGCGCTTTCCTAGACTCGCTTGCTCGGTCTCGAAATGTACGTTCGGTATTTATTGTTATTTATAAGTTGTTTATATATATATATATATATATATATATATATATATATATATATATATATAATATTTAACAATCGATAATAATAATAAATGTCAACAATCTCTAATAATTAATAGTACAATAATCAATAATTAACACAGTATAGCGTACTAAACTTTATTCACTAGTAGTGCATCGAAGTCAACACAATTGTAATTAAAGCTAAGATTATTAAATAAAAAATTATAAGTAGCTTATTAATTTTAATTAGTTAAAATAGATCGTGCAAATCATTGTAGCGAGGGGCAATGTTTACTGTTGAGAAATTTAATTTCGGAAGGTAAAACCTATAAATGTATTAGAGAAGTAACTGGGCGTTTGAAAAAAATGATAATAAATAATGATAAACGCTGTGCCGTGAATGAAGAAGCATGAGGAAAAAATGTGTGGAGCTACGCGCGGCTGAACTGAAACTTTAGAGCTGTAAATTTAGAATAATTATTTTTTTAAATTTTTCTTTCCTGGTAAACTCTATTTTACCAAGAAACAACGCTCTATTTATATATTTACTATAAATATAAATGTTATACTGTGGGTTCTGCATCATCATCACAGCAATCGCACATCAACATCACATTCAATCAGAACATCTACGGGACCATTTATTATTTGTCCTGAAATTTCATATTGCTTATGAACGTGTCGTAAACGCCGAATTTACATAAATGGAATTTGCGGAGAAATAAGTCATTCTAAGACAATATAGAGTTGAGGCAAATGAGACGGAATAAATGTTCGGATACGCAAAGCCATCCAGTTTGGCTAATTTGGGAATAGTATTCCTACTCAGTGATAACCTGCAACAGCTACACGCTGTCAAATTGTTTATTTCTATACCCGAAAAGCCATGCGAAAAATTTCTTCTTGTTTCGGTAATAGATTTTTTAAATCATTTTTACATCATTACCGGATCACGAATGAAGCACGCATAACCAAATTAATTGTTTAGAATTTGTTTTTCAACTATGAGATAGGCACATGTATGTGACTGCAATTTTTGAAGTTAAACTTCTTTATGGACAGTAAGCACAAGTCAAATCGCTGTGTAACGTTTAGTGCAACCATGCCAAATGTACGGATAAAAACGCTGTGAAACAAAATGTTATGAAGAAAATGGAGTGGTGGTACGCATAAGTAATGTGTAACGTCAATCAGTGTAGGACGGTGTGTACGGTTTTATATATTTAAGCAATATATTGTTTTTAAATTATGATGATGCAACACCCACACCATACAATTTATATTTCATACTAAATATATAAACAGAGTACTGTTTCCTAGTATAATACAATTTAATGGGGAAAAAATATATAAATATGTGTTTCTTTGTTCGCTGGACACAAATCTGGCACATAGTTCGCGAAGTAAAATTCGTCCAGTTGAGGAAGTAAGTTGCTTAAAAAATTCTTGTTACGGTATATTTCGACTTTGCTTGGTTAGGTGTCAAACGTTTAAACATTGGTATTTTCATGGTGACTTAGTATTTGATTGAGAAATTTTTTATTAAATATAAAATATATTGCAGTTCACTTTTTCACGAAAAAAGTTTGCACCCAACGAAATAACTTTAATTTATAAGAAAACATATTTATATACTTTGACGATACAATAGTTATGAGACAACGGAGGCAAACATTTCTACCGGAGTCGATAGCCACACTTTGCCATTCACACAGCCTATACTTGTAAAATTTTTTGGAATCAAATAATTGTGGTAGCGGAAGTATTTTGTAATTAAATATCCTGAAATTAGGAGTTGAACGAATGAAAGCGTCACATAAAAGGAAGCAGTTAATCGAACCACCCACAAGTAAAATTAAAATTTAAAAATGTAGACTGGAACGCATGCTCAAGTGGAGAATGAAAAAGAAGAAATTTTATAATATCTCGCACACTGTCACTCAATTAGTATATTAACCTCCACCGTTGAGCAATAATGAACCACTAACGAGTGCAATACCTAATCCAACTAGCTTCATTGATATAAATTTAAATCATAGGTTACCATATAAAAATTTGCATTTACATAAAGGTGGCCATCTAATAATTTCAAAATAATTTAAAAAATGTACTATCGAAACAAGCAGAAGTTCTTCGCATGGCTTTTCCGTGTATAGAAATAAATAATTTGACAGCGTGTAGCCATTGCATGGGCAGTATGGAATTTTGGAATAAATAATAAGTGTTCCCGTGAATGTTCTGATTGAATGTGATGTGAATGTGTGATTGCTCTGATGATGATGCAGAAGCCACAGCATAACATTTATATTTTATACTAATTTATAAATAGAGTACTGTTCCTAATAAAATAGAGTTTACCAGGAAAAAGATATTAAAAAAATAAATTATTTTATATTTACAGCTCGGAAGTAACACTTTAACTGCGCGTGGCCTCACACACACACACACATTTTTGTTTTGTTTAATCCCATACTGTATGTTTGTTTCTCATTTGAATGAAAAAATTATGAAGCTTTATAATTTATTATTTATTATATTAAAAATAATTTCAATTTAGTTTCGAAGATTTCTATTCAAAAGCTATTGATGCTGTTTGTATGTACTGTTTGTATGTTTGTATATATATATATATATATATATATATATATATATAATTAGACAACGCCTAAAGCCGATCGTTTAGATTCACCGTCTATGCGCTGCCGTGAAACGCACTGTTGTTTTTGATAAACATTGACAGTATAAGGTAAATTACAATAAAGCAAGGGACGTAGTGTGTGGGGGAAAATCTGTGGTGAACCACTGTTTCGTATAGAGGCATTATGCAACGTTGTTATTATTTGTTATCGTTTCAAAACAAGTGATAGTCTATTTTTGTATCAGTATGAATGCATTTGTCTCCACGCACGGTAACAATTTATATATATACGTGGCTAGTTTATATCATTTAAATGTATTTTGAATGCCACAAATGCCTAATCAAGTGATCTAGAAAATTGAAAGTCACTACATGTATTTAGGTTCACTTTTTTGAATGCAACATGTGTGTTTTTCATATAAGTGGTTGTTGTTTTTCTATTCTTTTCCATATGAAAAACGTGAAAAAGTAAGTTTAACGATCAGAAAAATTGAAAACCTGAATTTTTAAAAGCGAGATATATTCCGACTACTTGAACAGTTCTGTGAAATTCAAGCATTCTTTACGACCTGTTTCACTTCACATGGCCGTTACGGAAACATTCAATATGTATGAACATGCATTAGTTCGTTTCTTAATAAATATCAAGTACAGACGTGTTTAAATATTTGTTATTGAAATTTACTTTTTTTATGTTTACTGATACATTGACAGTTTACATTATAAATTTCTTTTCTACAGACTGTACATTCTCGTAAAAAAAAATACTAATATGATTTATAAAAATTAAAGATAAAACGAGTGATTCGACGGCACCGAGAAGATAGAAATTAAAGCGTCTGACACGAGAACTTATTCAAATCGAGTAGTTGATCGAAAATTGAATAAATCGGAATCGTCTGCGTGGCGAATAAAAAAGAAAATTAATACAGACCAGGAATTAGCTTTTCAAATGAAGAAAAAGTGTGACAGAGAAACGATATTTAATTTAAGGTCAGAACCATGCTTGAAGAAGATTTGCGTGGAAAATCACTTTTCCACCACGAAATAAATTAAATGTTAACTTGAAATCACTGACATATCTGTATATGGACGAAGTTTGAGGCGTAAATTTTCTAAAACGAACTTCAAAGCACACAGACCCGCTCGGAAGCCAAAGTTTATGGATACTATGTAAACGAAACGTCTCGAATGTACAGGAGATCATAAGAATCGAAAATTATATTTCTGTAAATCGGTGAATATTTTTTAATGCATTTTCCTTATAATAAAATGCCTGTTTTAAGTTTAAAACCCAATGATTGGGCATTTTTAGTTTTATTTAATGTTTGTTTCAATGATAAGAGCTCATTCGAAATCTTGACGAACAAATATCAGTTTGTGCATTGCTGACCTGGTGAAAAGTACCATTCAGATTGTATGGTACAGACTGTAAGATATCTAACTAAAGTCATACGTTGGTCGGTTAAGAATGGCAATGGAACTGGGCGTCTGTGCATGATTCATGGTACATTGCGACCAGACCAGTGCAAAGGGATGTTGAGCAAGCGGCAGTTTTCTCAACTTAAAGAACGTATTCCAAATAGAGACGTCTTTGTTTTTATGCTGGACGGAGCTCAATGCCACAATGCCCGATCAGTAAAAGCCATTTGAACGAAGAAAATATCCCACTGTTGCCTTACTCGAGATATTCACCAGATATGAACCGAATATAAAAAGTATGAGAGCTGATGAGGAAAGAAAAGGTAAAAGAAGTCATTAACAACAAAACCTAGGTACTAGAAAAAATATACATATCTATGATCATCATCGACGAATGTAAGAAACAATGTACACGCATTCATTAACAGCATGACAGGACGAATCGAAACTTTGATTGCCGCCAAAGACGGCTCAATTTAGTATTAAAAAAGCGCGTGATTTTCATCCTAGAAACATATATACGACGAAAATAAATAAAAAAACATTAGTCTTATTACTAAAACTGTGTTATTTATTATGTGCTAATGTTTGCATAAATTATTTATTTTCATTTATGCAAACAAAAAACTACATTACTAGTTTATATGGGCTTCTTAATCTATGGTTTATCAAAAAAATGAAGTGCGTGTAATAATATGGCCAAGGGCTCTATATATATATATATATTTATATGTATATTATAGGAATCTGTGCGAGCATATATGTTTGTATGAATTGGTAATCAAGGATGTGTGCGAGTGTGGTAGGAAGTGTAAGGGATACGAACAAGGTGGTCGATGTGATGATGGACGACAGATACGAGCAGGGTGGTCGATGTACCGAAGGATGACGGATGCAGGGTGGTCGAGGTAGCGACGGATGAGGGATGCGAGCGTTTAGCATCAGTGGGGTCGGGCGTATGGTCGAGGCAGTCAATCTCAGGTCTCGCGTGGCCCATAACGTGTTGGCTTAGCGTGTAACTGTCTTATTATTGTATATAGATTTTATATTACATTATATTAATTTATTCAATAAATATTCACTTTTATTTTAATTCAAGTTTATTCATCCCGACTAACCAGACTCCTACAATATATATATATATATATATATACATATCAATATTATGTATGTAAATACCATTATTCTCCATAAGCAATTCACACGGGTTGTCTCTAAACTCCATTGGAATATCCTCTGAGATTGATTATCAGTCTAATTATATATTTGTGTATTCAAAGGACAACCTACAATAAAAATGATGTAAGTAAGTAAACAAAAAATGACTGTAACAAAGAAAAAGAAAATAAACATTTTTTAAATTAAGCATGCGCAAACACTCGCTTGCAGTTGGAATTCTCGAAGTGAATAGAAATGTTGAATAGACTAGTTGAATAGTTCATCGATAGTTAGACAGACATTTTTGTCGAGATTTAACCTGCTGACTTTGATATTATAAAATGAAACTGTAAACAAAGTCTCTTTCTCTCTCTCTCTCTCTCTCTCTCTCTATATATATATATATATATATGTATATATATATATATATATATATATACAATGCTTTTTTTGTTTTTGATTCAAATTCGTTTTAAATTTTAAACGGAATTGACGCGAAACAAAAATTATAATTTGCTCTTGATCGATACTAACTTGAATATGGTACTTGTTAATTTCATCTATGGCTGTAAAATATATGCTATTATATTTTACAATAAAACAATCCTTGCACAAAATAAAAAACTATACAAGCTTTCGACATTACAAATACGTTCTATTTTAATGAAATCGAAGGAAAGTTCTATATCTTGTAATGAAAAGGAAATTTTCCATATTTGTTGCTTCAAGTAACGAACATAACATACATTTTTATTCTGATGACTACATTTAGTGTTTTAAGTATTTTACATGACGATCATTTTTGATTAGAGCATACAAATGTACATTAAAATAGAAAATAAAATAATAAATCACCTTAAATCCCGAACAATAAAGTTGCTAATACAATCTAAACGGAGTTTACAAATTAATGTCTAATACATGATGTGAAGATGTATCGGTCAACGGGTAGATAATTTTGAAATACAGGTGAGGCAACAATCCTGCCACCAAAAAAACCCCTTCATATTTCCATAATTTTACTTTTTTTCCTCTTATTTTTTTTGCAGAATAATTGGCATCAAATAAAATTTTAAAAATGGAAAGTGTTCAATATGATCTACGAATTGGAATAGTACAACTGTTTTTTTAGGTTGAACTCTGCAGTTGCGGTCCAACAAGGATCGAGAAATGAAGGAGTATGCGGAATTCCCGGCCGATGGACAATTGCTCAGATCATAAAACAATTCAATGAGACTGCTTTTGTTAAAGGAACGCCTTACCATTGAAACCCAGCAGATCGAATGAGAGAAAACCGCGCCGCAGTACTCGCGGCTATCGAAAACAACCAAGAATTTCAACTAGACAATTGGTTGCAACAAGTGGATTATGAGTCGAAGGACTCTGTGTCGCCGATATAACATGAGGATTTGAATTTATTTTCAATTTTCATACAAAATTTTCGTACAAAATTCAATTGACAAGCAGTTTAAATGCTGACTACCTACCGATTCGGCTAGAATTTTATCAGAAGTCGTTACGATTTGCCCAAGAAGACGAAACTTTTATTGGTTGTTTATTTAGCTAGGAAGGGGTATATTTGGGCTCCATTTTATTTATGGTGTTAATGTAAGAAAATGATCTACGAAAGCAAGCTAAAGGGTTCAATTACGACTGTTATTAAAGGCATACCTCACGTAACAGTAACTATCGCAATGAACAAAGTTTTGGTACGCCAAAGGTATTGCATTAATGAAGGAGGAGGTCATACAAAAGGAACTATTTTTAAAAATCTATCTACACATAAAAAAATAATCCGTAAAATTTCAAAAAATGAACAAAAAAATTTGAAAAAAAACGTGTAGAGATTATAAATTATTATTAACGATGGCACACAAAGTTTATAAAACAAATACGTTACTATCCATTTGCGAGAATGAATATGTAGACATACTAATATATATATATATATATATATATATATAGTATATATATACATATATACATATATATATATATATATATATCAATATTGGGTGAATATATGCCATATAAATGAAGCGAGCGGAAGCGGATCCCTTCGGGGCTCGGTGAGTGTAGCAAATAAGCGGCGGAGCCCGCTAGTTAATTATTTTTTTAAAAATTCTACACATAATAAGGAAAAATATAAAAGAATTCAAAATGATCAAACTATTGAAATTTATTTCTGTAGCAGGTTTAATGCTCCACCTATATATATATATATATATATATATATATATATATATATATATATATATATATATATATATATAAAGAAAACTTGAATTATATTTAATATACTGAGGTAGCCAGAAGGAATTAATTGAAGATTGATAAAATAATTATTGATTTTTTTAAAACAGATCATTTTTGCTTAACGAATAATATTTATAATTAACATTATGCAGGGACGGATCTGTAAATCATGGAACTCTGAAGCTTTATCATTCTTAGGACTCCCAGAAATATATATATATATATATATATATATATATATATAAATGTATGTATGTATGTATATTTTTTCCGGCACTTAGCGAAAATTATTGAATTATAATCTGTCTGAAACTGATTAATCAACACTGAACAAAATGTAAATTGGATAACGTACTGACCTCAAAAATATAGCAATATTTCCGTATATGCACACTCTTTAGAAATTTAAACACTTCTGACTATATTTGAAACGTTCCTTACTTAATACAATGTTTGCTATTTGATATTAGATACAATATTTGACAAAAAACGTCGATAACTTAATTTGGTGTTACACCCATTTCTCTTAATCAAAAAAATATACTGTAAAGTAAATAATTTGTTTGCGTTCACATTACAGGTGTTTATCTTTAACGGATTACTATACAATAGATTGCAATCATAAAAAGATTACGATAATGAATGGTATATTTTCGATTAATTTAGCCTTCATGTATTTATTAATATACATACGTAATACACACACACACACACACACACATATATATATATATATATATATATATATATATACATAACACTCATGATTTTTTGTACAGAGACTGATAGCGAAAAACGATTCAGTGTACAAAAAAATATTCTGTTATAAATATTTTGTGCTAAACAAACTTATGTAAATAAAATGATATTTTCATTTTACATATACGTTTCTTATCATACATATACTAAATTTATTCATTCGATGTAACGAAAAGTATGAGCAACATAATTTCATATAAGTTCGTTTTACTACTTTTTATATGTGAAAAAGAAAATTTTTCGTTTAACATATTTTATTAAAATATTTTTCATATTTTTATTTTTTCTTTCCTTTTCGTATTGTAGACCCGATATAATAACATGCTATTGCGAAGAAAAAACTCCCTGGGACTATGAAACGAGTTATTTTTACACGAACATATTTAATTCACTCTGTTAAGAGATTCAGGAACACCATGAGTCATTACGGTTTGTGTAATATAAGTATTTTGTCCATCGAACAGAACAAACTCCAGAAGCTAGAAAGAATTTCGAAGATTTTCGTCAGCAACACCAACACTCTCTCAGGAAAACGTTTTAGTGCATCAGTTAGACTTTATCGTTTGCTGCTTTTGCAGTTCAGTGGGCGAACAATGCTGGCGATGTCCACGAGTGTGAAGAAATCGGACTGACATTCGAGCGAATGGACCGTTGGCATAACGAGGTTTCGTCAAATAAACGTCTTGATATACACACTGCACTCAGGGAACATTCAAAGAGCCGATGCAAAACTGTACCTCCTGATAGCAAGTTAACACCTACGACTTCTCCCAAGTCGTCATCGTTTTCGGACGCTTGGTTAACCGAGGCGAATATGTCCACAGAGGCAAGTCAGTTACCTGTGGATATAGATATCGTATTGTAACACTCGATATCTGTGCTTAGTTTTTGTAAATGGACAACGAAATGATACACTTTCTTCACGTAATGTTATACATGTTTCGGAAAGGACTCTCCGTTGACACGGCAATGAAAATATTTGGGAGGTTTATTTGGACAACGTACCGTCACTTCCAACTGTAATTAAATGGTTTGCTTAATTTCGACTTGGTGATTTTAACCTCGAAGGTCGACCCCGCTCTGGACGGGTAAACCCGGCTATAGTTGGCAACAACTCACGAATTTAAACAAAAGGTTTCCGAGGCACTCAATATTGATATATCGACAGCATTTCGACATTTAAAGAAGCTGGAGTTCACGTTGATTGAAAAAACTATTTTGATCGTATCTCTTCGTCAGTTTCTTTTCCTCGGACACCTTAATGGAGAGCCTTTTGGATTGGTTGGTGACTGGCGATGAGAAATGGATTCTGTACAACAACGTTTGTTGCAGACGAACGTGAAAACCAGGGAATCAAAAGTTAAAACCAATTTCCAAAGCGCGATTGCATCCGATGAAGGGTGTTGCTGTGTGTTTGGTGGGATTGCAAAAGTGTTGTTTATTTTGAGCAGCTCCCATGGGATGAAACGATTACTACGGAAAAGTACTGTCAACAACTAACCAAACTGAACACATCAGTTAAAGATAAGCGTTGTATTTTTGGCTAATCGCAAGAGGTCATCTTCTAACACGACAACGCAAAACCACATAAAACAAAACTGAATGCAAAAACTGAAGCTGTTGAAATTGGAAATCATGTCGCATCCACCGTCTCCTCCGGACATTGCACCTTCGGATTATCATTTGTTCCGGCCACTACAAAACAGTTTAAACGGTAAAAATTTGACACCGCGGAAGGCAGTCAAAAGCACCTCCCAGCATTTTTTGCCGAAAAGCCGCGCAGATTTTACGAACAAGGAATTCAGCAGTTGAATGAGCATTGGAAAATGATTGGAGAAAACGGTCGTGGATACATACTTGATTGATATAAGTGTTTTTCTTCGAAAAATATTCACCTGAGTTTCAATTTCAAATCGTATACGAGCTTTTGCACTGATCAAATATATATATACATATATGTATATATATATATAAGTAATTGTAGAGGACAGTTTAATAAGTTTTCATTGTTGAGTAGAATTTTATTTTTAATGTAATATGGATGTAATTTTTTTATAAACGAAAAAATAAAATATTCAGTACTGCAGGCATGAATTGTTTACTTAAGACAGAAAGCGAAAATTGACTATCAACCAAATATTAAATCTCTATCTTATCATAAAAAAATATTTTGAGAGCACGTGAGATACAGAAAAGATATTTGATTGATGTTTTCATTCTAGGTTTTAAAAGCTGAACGATACTTATACATTTGTTCTAAAATACAAGTTCTGTCATTGGCGTACTTATTTTTGATTTTTGGAACATCGGTTTTAACGGGATTTTCTATTCAAATTTGAAACAAGTTTATCGTTATTAATTTACATAAAATTTTAATAATTATAATAGTTAAGATTAAAAATCTAATAATAAATAATTTCGAATACAAATTCATATATCTATTTTTCAACGGCTCATATACATATATATATATATATATATATATATATATATATATATATATATATATATATATATGCGCCGTTAGACATTTTTCAGTCCGTTGACAATAACATAAATGTTATTGATCATAAATTTCTGCTGTCAAGTCATTCGTTTCTTCCAAACAACATAGATTTTGGAGTCGTGGAAACGACGCTAAGAAAAAAGATAACAAGCGATAAATATAATGATATTATTAGTTTGCTGCCTTACATACTTCCTGTTCATCACGAATATTTCCGGGTGTTAAGTACCAAATGACAAATTAAGAATGAAATACCAATAAAGTTATAATTATTTATCTAAACGAAAAAGTTTAACTTTTTATAGTCGTTTCATTATAAATTCTTTTATAATACGCTGGAAAATAATTCTCAATAAAGTCAATTTTACGTTTACTTATATATCATCATTTTAGTTGTCACATTATTTTTTTGTTATAAACACTACATTTCAAAAAAGTCTATTTCAATTAAAAGTATTATTCTGAAATTAAGAGTTATTCATGTTTCTCAAATCTATTAATGCTATTAGAAAGTGAATTTACAAGTACATTTACCTATAGCAAAAATAAACACTTGTTTTTCTTCTAACAATATTATTGATTATTATCACAGAATAAAATTGAGACATGTATTTATAATTTTAGAAATATTAGACAGACACTTATATAACATTTGCAATATCGCTTAGTTAGTTTTAAATCACGGTCTTACATACCGCGGTCTGGCCAAGCAACGGTGTATTGAAAACGGTACCGTTTGTTGGTAAAAATTTTAAGAACAATCTTCGCCAACACACGACACCACTCGTAAAAGTATACACTCCCTATCTTCCTATTTCGCAGTACCAGCGCCCGAATTTTAAATATGTACTATATAAAACAAAATTGTTCAATTGTTATTGCACATTGCGCAACATTTATCATCTTTTAATATTCATATGACATTGTAATATCTTTTTAGTACTCAACTTCCATGAAAAATTCGATTAGTAGAAAACGCTTTATTATTATAATTATGCTATTATTATCACGAGCGGTGGTAAGTAAGGTATGGTTAAGGTAGAAGTGTGCCCCTTTACGGGTGGTAACATGCGTAAGTGCCGGAAATTGTTATTAAAAGGTTCGATCAACCAGTGATACCTCTTTTCGCTACTGAAATTGATATTCGTTGCCAGACCTAGTATGTTAGACTGTGGTTCCCAACTCAAGCCCTTAAATATCTCAATATAATAGTAAATGAACTTATACCATTTTTGGAAAAAAGCTTGGCTCGTATGTCACTGTCAGAATTTCTGCCACGTTGTTTGCTACTGTCCAGATGCTTATATCACGTCCCGATGTCGGTGACGGACGTTCCGGTTAAAAATCCACGGTATTTAGTCCGTCATTTACGACCTGTACGTTCGCGTTCATAAGCAATGACTAAAGCGTTATCCGGTTTGTTTCCAGACAGACAAAGGGAGGAGAGAGAGAGAGAGATATAGACTATATCGACTTTTGCGACACTGTCAGAACAATTTGCACACCGCAAGTCCGTGAAGCGGTGGCTTTGACTTCATGTATGTAGTCGTCTGGCGAGATCTCGATCTCAGCAAGAGAAACATACAGGCAATCGTGTTTCCACTGTTACCTCTACTTCATTATTCACGACCTACTGTGGACATAGGTGAGTGCGATCGGTGCAGAGATCGCACGATCGTTTTTCTTCCATTCGGCGTGCACATAATAACGCAGATGGATCGTTTTTACATTGCACGTTGATTTGCGAGTTTATGTTTGTTGAATAAATTCTCCATACCTTTTTACACGTACATTATTGTTGAATGTAAAAAATATATAAAGTTATAAAGTCACCTCTTAACTTTGGACAGCAGCAGACGTCAATGACTTTAGAGCGATCAGCTTACCCTTAAACCACAAATAAAGTAACTAATTTTGGAAAATCAAAGAATTGAACCGCACGCTAAATAATCCCTAATCGATAGGAAGAACGGGACTTGAAAATAGAAGGATTATGAGTCATCAGAATGATGGTTAGACAGTTAGCGGTACTTTGGACGACATTTTTATTAGACAGCTAAAATGCAGGTCTATAATTTGACTGTGCATCGAATGAGTCACTTTTCAATACTATAAAATTAATTGGTAGAAGCAACAACCCCAGTCAGCTTTTGCTTAGAAGCTTTCAACGCTTCATATTTCCGGATCCATGCGTATCGTCGACTTCCCGCCATTTACCTGTCTTCGCTGACTTACAAATTTTGTTTTCTGCATTTTTCGAACCAAATATTGTATGCTCTGTCAGTGCCATCTGATATACAACTTTAAAACAATCGAACTTTAGAATCCATCAGAACACACGTTGCGACATGTATTCTTCATTCGGTCGTCTAACGAAAATGCCGTTTTCGTACGTCGATGTTCGTCGACGTCGTCTCGTCTTTTTCTAGAGCGACACGAGATCGTCCTTCGATCACGTCTGGAACGAAGAATATTCGCGTCGTCTGACCTGTCGATATCGTTCGACTTCTGTACGTTATGTTTTCGAAGCGGATGTTTTCTCGTTCACGCGTTTCGATACCGATCGTTTGGATTTTCTATTCGGAAAATCCTCTACAACTACCTATGGTACGTGCTACGTTAAAGCTGGCCACACACGTTTACGGCAGACCCTGACAGATTTGCTAAACAGGTGGACCCTCTCCACAGGCAAACCCGGAACGTGTGTGTGACCAAACTGCGCATGGTTATTACGACCGCCTGTACACGTAGACCTACCATACCAGTAAACCGGAGCGTGTGTTGCCAGTCGGTTCTTTGGCAATTTTGTATTCTTTTTCTTAACTGTCTGTTCTGACCCAAGGAAACATTTTTCAAAAAACCGGTAATGGAAAAAGCTGCTGAAGAGATTCATAGAAATCCATATACATCTGAACTATGTGCTTGTGGCAAGTAAGAATGAAGAATATCACGACCGTCAATCAAATTCCAAAACAATTTTCCTACAATGCGTCTTGCTCCGAGAAAATCTGTAATATTTTTTTATCTTGCGAATTCAAATCTGCTTGCACGAAAAGGTTTTATCATATATCACTGCGTAATGAGAACACATCATCGACCTGCAAATACATAAAGGCAAATTTCTAGAACTCCGATGTGACGTTTTCCGTATTTGAACTTTGTTACTTCCTGTTCTGTAGTTTTTAAAAAACATCTCCGTCTGAAGTTCTGAAATTGAAGAGTTATTTTTTATGATGCTTTGGCGGCGAGATGATGTTGTTTTCAGGACTCTGCCATCACTTCGTTTTATCGATATACAAAGAAACAGAAACGTAAACTGTGTCAGGATGATAATCTTTGCGGCGGTGGGAGTGTAAAGTAATATGTTCAACACGTAACTTTCTTTTTGATTTTATTTCCCTATACGTTTCACTATTGTAGTTCACTAATATCACTGTCGTCGAATAAAATGAATAGTTTGTTGATTAAAGAACAAGAGAGGCTTTTTATATTAGGTCGGTAGAAAAAATATTTGCAGTTTATGACCTTAAAATTGATATACAAACCGCACAATTACTTTCCTACCTGTCATGATATATTTTTGGTTTCCCTCCCTTGGTAATTAAAAATAAAACATGTGTATAGGGTGCTTAGGAGCAGACCTCTTTATAACTGAGAGAATTGAAATGATACGATCCTCTGTTCTCATCAAGATATAATAAGAATAAACATAAATAAAATGAAATAAAAATATCGATTTATGAGAGCGGGTTCTTGCATGACCCTTCGTAAATGATAAGATATTTCTCGTTACTCCGGGTAGGTGAATCACAGTTATAAAGTAATGATGTTTTTATTGAAATGAGATGAAACATTTAAAATGGTTGTATTTCAAATTTCTATTTAATATAAAAGGTAACCTAGGCATATTAGCACCCGAATGAAATAATTAATGCATGTACTTTAATAGGTACATGACAGTACTAAAATCTGCAAAAATAAAGTGATACTTTGCATCTACTATAGCTACGGAGAACCTCTTATTAGAAAAACTAAACGTGCTGGGTGGTGTTGCAAACATCATACTAGAAATTTCATACTTTTTCTTTCTTTTCTGACATTACTTCTCAAATTATTAATTTTTTTTAACAACGGCATCTAAATCGATTTCATTTAGTTTTTCTGCTAATTTTTATACGCGGCATTTCTTTTTCTGAACTCATTGCAAGTGCAGTGCCGGAAGTAACGGTGTAGAAAAGTACGCAGAGTGCGATAAAAAAGTACGCGAGGTCATTTTTTCTCCTTTCAGATGAAGTGCATTAGTATTAGTACACGTGCAAAAAGCGAAAAACAATGAACAGTGAAAGGACACGTGTAAATCACAAAATTGATTAATTAAATTCAGTTTAGTCCACAAGATAGTACGTAAGTTAGCATGTAAGTTAGATAGAAAGTTTTGAAAAAATTAAGGTCTTTCCCGGCTTTGAAAATTTCCGGGGAGAAATTTCGGGAACACATGAACATGCAGAAACAACAATAAAAATTACTATCACATCATTACACACAGAAGCCCCGATCATAAGCGATTAGCGCCACGGCACCAGGAATCACGCACACAACAGCGCTACACCACACAAACGCATTACCTGATTTGTAAACAGTTTGTAAATGATTGTCACTCAATGAATGTTTATTTGGTTGATTTGATTTGATTACGAACTCATTCGCACTTTGTATATAAATGTACATGTGTATCTCAAGCGCAACGTGGAAACTATTAAATGAATTCATAGAAATATGTAAATCTGAACCCCGTATGTACTTAGAAAATGAAGAGTAAAGAATACCACGACAGGAATGTGAGCGAGTACTTTAGTTAGGGCTGGATACATAACTCCAGATAACGACAGGAATATGATACTTTATATACGAATAAGTACAGTTGGTGTGGATAGACACATAACAATCTTGTTACATTTCGTTTAACTTTCAATACGACCAGTGTTGTTTTAGTAAGATTATTCAAGAATTATATTAACGGACGAGAACTCTCAACCATTTTCATAATATAAACTATTTTTCGCGACTTGCTGTGGCGTGGGCCTGAGGGGCCCTTGCTTTGACTTAATAGTGCCAAGCAGATGCGCTTACGACTCGTAGCTGATATTTCTGGTGCGTTGCTTGGTATTGGAACTCTCGTTGGTGTGTTGAAAGGCATTTCGGACCCTACAGGGGGTTAAGCATAGTGCTAGTAGGGCCAGAAAGAGCTCCAGGTCGACCGGTGAGAGGCCGAGCCTCTTACAGCCACTGATGAAAGGCTGGCGCCAGGTCAGTGACCGTCAGCCGCCTCGCGCTACGCCACCATCCCAAGCTCGGCACGCTGATAGATGCGGTGCTCGGCGACGAGGTCGTTCGTTCCCAGTCCACGAGACTAAAACGTTGTCGCTGGACCTCGCCCGCCCGTACAACCGGCTAGCTTGTCGGTGGACAAACACGTCGATCGTAAAGGAGGCGAAAGAGTCCCAGTAAAATTATTTTTCGAACGGTGCGTGTTCTTAAATACCTCAATTATAAATATTTGCTTTACCATCTATCGATAATATTACATTAAAACGTTAGATCATATTTAACGATAAATACTATTTTTTCTTACTTACGATTTATTTTACAAGTACAGAGTTCTACTTTAGTTAGAATAAAAGCTCTAATAACTCGTGTGTTACATCGATCATTCCAATGCGTTGGTTTACATATAACTAGTTATTTTACTTTAAAACTATGTAGTATATAATTAATTAAAATCATAAATATTCATGTAAACATATATATATATATATATATATATATATATATATATGTATATGTATATTCTTGCGCTTTTACTGTGAGTCTATTCAGCGGATCACTGATTGTACACAGATAAAGAAAGGAAATGCAGGTTGAACAGATCACTCGTTATTTAAACAATGTAACAACAATGAGACCAATAATCTAGGAAGAAATGGACGCTACGGTGAAGCGCGGCGTCGGTGTGTACCTCCACTGCAGTCTGAGGTGGTTCTCAATAATACTGTCTTAATGCACACACACCTGTAGTTTGGGCCTGAAGGGCCCTCGCAGTACTCAAGCTCCGGCAGTACACTCACGCTCGCAGCTTATATCCTAGATGGTTGCACTGGGGATTAGTACTGCAAAGTGGTGGAGTAGTTTTTGAACCCTCGAGAAGTGCCTCTGGTGGAGCAGGCTCCAGGTCTGCCAGTGAAGGCAAAGCCTCTTACAGACTCAGGTTTGTGTTCAGAGTACTCCGGATCACAGACCACTCGTCGCCCCGCACTGCTTATTTAGTGTTTGTACTCAAGTTACGGTTAAATAAAATAGAGAAGGAAGTATTAGGGGATTTCGAAACAGTTTTAAAAAAATCAGTTGTGTCGGAGGAGTCTGGCAGTGAATTAAACGAAGATTTGACCAATTGTAATATTATAGTAGCATCACTTTCGCACATATTATTCTTAAAAAAATATTTTGTTCTAACTCGAAAGTTTACTTCAATCACGCGTGGCCTCACACACACATTTTTTTGTTTGTCATTCTTTGTACATTCTATTAATTATAATAAAGTCTTTTTCGATGATTAATTGACTGGTGCATTACTTACATATATTATAAATATAAATAAACATCGAATCGATCTTCGACATCGATTAGAATATTTGATTAAGGATTTATCTTGTTTTTAAATTATCATTTTCTTACACTTTCTATTAAGTAGTTAGAGAGGATTTTTTGTATTTTTCACGTTCTCAATAGGCCCAAATATAAATATAGTCTTTGTTATAATCTTTTCATCGATGTCATATTTATTCTTGATATCATTTATAACTTGGTTCTTAAAAATTTACATTTTTGGTTTATCATTGTTTTCATTTTTTCATTGATCAACTTGAGGTCTATGGAATGTTTGAATTTTTATATTTGTAAAATAAGTAGCTAACATGTTCTTTATGTATTTATAAATTTCAACTTTCGAAATATCACACATTTGTCTCGGCACCGTTCAGGAAAATTCGATTGACGAGTTACGTTTTATGAAGTTAAACTTCTTTGAGGACCATTAGGCATACATCGGGTGTTGTTGAACGGAAGTGCCTTGATCGAAGTTTAGTGTAATCATACCAACGGTATGAACTAAAACGTTGCGAAGCAAAATGTTATGAAGAAGATGGAGGTGGTGGTATATGTAATGTGTAACGGTCAGTGCAATTGTAGTACGGTAATGTACGGTTTTATATATTTAAAGCAATATATTGTTTTTAAATTATGATGATGCAACACCCACCATACAATTTATATTTTCATACTACATATATATAAACAGAGTACTGTTTCCTAGTATAATAGGAATTTAATGGGGAAAAAATATATAAGTTTCCTTTGTTCGCTCGACACAAAAGTGGCACAGAGTGCGCGAAATAAAATTTTTCCAATCGAGGAAGTAAGTTGCTTAAAAAATTCTTGTTACTGTGTATTTCGACTCTGCTTGGTTAGTTAAGCAAGCAGAGTCGAAGCAACTGACGATAATGTTTACATACATACATTTTGATATACATACATACATTTACATACACGCATACATACTTGATTACATACATGCATTTTACACATACACATTGATATTTGACAGTTGTCAAATATCAAAGAAACATTAGTATTTTCATGGTAAAATTTAGTACTTGACTGAGAAAAATTTTTATGAAATATAAAATAAATTACAGCTTACTTTTTCCAAGAAAAAAGTTTACATCCAACAGAGAAATTACTTTGCTCTACAAGAAAACATATTTATACACTTTGACAATATAATTGTTATGAGACAACGGAAGCCAACAATTCTACCGAAGTCGATAATTGGCGCCACACGTTGCCGTTCACAGAGTTTATACGTGTAAAATTTTTTGAAATCAAATAATTGTGGTATCAGAAGTATTTTGTAATTAAATATCCTGAAATTAGAGAGCTGAACGAATGAAAGCGTCGTATAAAAGGAAACAGTTAAACGAACCACCAACAATTGAATTAAACATTTAAAAATGTGAATCGGAACGTACGTGCGAGTGAAAAGCGAAAAAGAAGGCAAGAATTTCTAACATCTCACGCACTGTCACTCAGTGGTAGTGAATTCTCCTTCATCCACCGTCGACCATCAATGAACCATCAACTTGAGTCCAATACCTAATCCAACTAGCTTCACTGATATAAATTTAAATCATAGGTTATCATATACAAATTTGCAGTCACATAAAAGTGACCATCTAATATTTGGAAAACAATTTATAAACAACCAATTTGGTTTTGTGTGCTTTATTTATTGTGATCGGCTAAAAAAAAGGAAAAATCAGAAAGAAATATTTAAAAATATATTACTCTATATTTACAGCTCAGAAGTTTCCACTTTCAACAGCGCGTAGCCTCCACACACCCACATTTTTTTAGTTAATCTTTAGTTACACATTTGGAAGTATTGATTTATAATGTTTCGTGATAATTTAAAACTGAGATTGTCATCAGAAAGAATTCATTTCTTACATACATTTTATTGAATTTTAACTTTATCCAAAATAATAAAGTAATTGCCTTGTAGTATATTGGTAATTAGCTTCAAATCATCGGAATAATTATTTTTTACTACAATGAAATAAATCTATTTTGTTCTTCACACATTTGTGAATTATAAAGTTTGATTCATACCAAACAAGTTTCTATATAAGGGAATTTTAATTGTTGAGTTCGTTAGATTAGAGCTTTGTGAGTGTTCTTTGATGGTTAAGAACAGGCAGGTGTTCACACCTGGCTTTAGAATTAATTTCAAAAGTGTATCTTATTTATTTTTGCATTGTAAAGAGTTTACATTACAAAATTGTTAAAATTGTTTTTGTAACAAATAAGCAAAAAAAATATGAAAGAGCTAAACAAGATAAATAAAGTGCTGACAATAGAAAAAAAGGTATCGTGTATTGTACACTTGACACACTACAGAAGTAAAACTTACGCAAAATCTACACACGTACCAGGCAGGAAATAGGTTAGGTTTGTGAGGTAATTCGCAATTAGTGTGAATTTATTTAATGAATATTTTTATTTGTTGTACGAACTTCCCATATATTCATATTCCAAAAAAACAGACATTTTGCTTCTCTTAACTAAAGTATGAAATGAATGTTTTTGATAGTAATTTATATAAATATCTAACAATTACAGCGTCAATTATGCTTCCAAATTAGAAGTGGTGGATCCATTGTGATCATTATTTATTGTAAAATTAAATTTGTGATCTGAAATTAATCAAAAGTTGTACTTCCTCTGAACAAAATTTGAAATTGCCACTCAAAATGATGGGCAATTAGAGAGAGCTCTTTATCAACACATTCATTATCAGATACATAATAACAGTACAAAATTAAAAACTGATAAAGAAACTGCATTACTTTAGACATAGTTTGATTAATATATATATATATATTTATATATATATATATATATATATATATATATATACATATATATATACATATAAATATATACATACATATTTATATTTATATATATATATATATATATATATATATATATATATTTTGTTGCAGTCATGCTATTGTGATGCTGTTTAAAATTCACAAAAAAAAGACAGTTATCTATGTAACTTAATTATTTTTAAAAAAATTAATACTAATAATAAGTAACTAAACACTAGTAATAAATAAACAAAAGAAATAATTTTTAATGTAACACTGTAAAAATTACTCTACCTTCGGAACCAAAAAGGAGTTTTCCTTTTTCGATTTTCATGAACTTAATGCTTTCGCGTTATTGCATCCCATGTCACAAACTGTGCATACAAGCCGAAGTCCAATTGACTTTATTCACCGAATCACTTCAATGATCATTTGTGACAAATGATCTGCTCAGTCAAAGTACGACAAAAGTAATAGGCAAGTGGTTGCTTCCAGCTGCGCATCACACCTTGCAACATAGAAACCATAACGCTATTTGTATATTTCTTCATTATGAATCAATATATCCAGTAATTGTATCAACATGTTGGTCATATGACCAACCCCTCGCGAATTGATATTTCATCAAACATTAATGTGCAGAAATTGATTATCCTCCAAATTACTGACCATGCTTGTTAAGTACGACATGATGCAGTCGTTCACGCTTGGTTTTAAAAAATGAATGTCAAAAGAGTCCTTAAGGAATTGATTGATGTTAAAGTGAGTAATTTCCGTAGTAAACGATAAAATTTGGGGCTTCTTTTCGAGAAAGACAAACAAAATAACTCTTCTTCTTCTAAGTCACTGTCTGCCTGAATCTACCACACCCCCGACACGAAGCTACTCTAAAATGTTTGTTTGTTAATTTATAAAGGACAATGTAAACTTTTACGAATTTGAAAAAATATCACCTATAAAGCCCCAGCAAGATTCAGGCTGTAGAAGGAAGATCTTTGAAAAACTAGATCCAATTGATCTGCACTGGTTCGTGACAACGTCTTTATATTTTTCGCTCAGAAAAGCTTCCCAAGTACATACTTATGACATTTATTTTTAAAATCTTCATAAATTTATCTGTACTTGACGTGTTTGGCATTTGTTTTCTGGAACAACATCTGGAACAGATTTTAGTGGTGATTTCTACAACATAAATAAAATTAATAGATTTTGAACGTCAGATGTATCAATCATGCTAAAGAATAATAACTACTTACACGAGATTCTTTTGAAGGAATAGTTACACAAGGCGTCTCTTCCTTGTTGGTACTCATTTCGATCGAGCTTGTATGGAGTGTGGTAATTTCTGATGACTCCTCCAAAGTTGTGATCAAAAACGTACGTCACATGTTATGTCGTATAATTTCGTACTGTTTTGAATTACTAAATTAACTTACACCGTCAGTGTTTCCATTCAAAATAATAAACAGAAACATTGCAGGTTTTGGGTACAATTTAAATAGTAATTATAATAGACAAAATATAATTTTAAAAAAGTAAATTATAGTATAAATAATAATATTAAAATTGTCAATACTCACGTTTACTGGTAGATCGATGTCATCTGCAATGGTTGGAGCGATCGGTGTTTCCATCGTACTGGTTGATGCGAGCACTGCAGACGCCGGCTAAAATTCAAATAGCACTTATTATGCAAATGTTTATCGCTACAGGCGGCCGAAACTTCTGGCGTTGTGATGGGAACACCTCCACGTTCCTGACGAGAACTGGTCGCGGCCCGGGCTGCTGATTGAGGAGCAGCGGGCTTCTCTTGTGCCCCGAGCCGACTCCCTGGATCACTGCCGTGTTACTATAAACAAAAGCTCGAACAGTGCCGTCCGCTCTCCTCGATACGTTGTTCGTATCGACGGAACGAAGCATCGTTATCATCATGAGTCATAGGTCCTCGTACCTCGCACTCAACACCTCTGATGCGTTTACGCTGGCACAACAATAAAATGAAAAAAAAATGTTTATCGCTACCCAAAAACAAATTCAGTACTTTCGGATCGTTGTATCTCACATAGTATGATTTTGAAAAATTGTTATTTTTCAAAGCCATATCTAATAAACCACTTTATTTATTTTTAACAAACGAAGATTATGTTAACAAGTAAAAAAAAGCATTCTATACCTGTTTCTCCAAGCACAAAAGAGGAGACGGACTATCTATTTAAACGGTTTTGTGGAGAACTGGTAAAATCAGATGTTTTAAAAAGATGTTTGCACTATATCATCATTTTAGATGCTGCATCAGCATGTTCTTTACCAATTCCCATTGCTTGAGCCATAGTCGTGCTCCACAATACAAATATAATTTCACATAAATAACTATTAACAATAAAATTATTAAAATTAAAATATAACTCACCTGCTTTTCGTTCTTTGGCAATAAAATAATTTATCCTTCTGGACATCATAAATATAACAGCTACGCCGAGCAAAATTCATTCTCACAAGGTGTGCAAACAGCGACAATAAATATTATTAAACAGATGAAATTTTAAGCATCTTTTTGCTGAGAATGCAATTTTTCTTTGACTAATAAGACATTTATACGTTCATGTTTTCTGCTAGTAGTAAAACGATACATAAAATGACTTATAAATCGAACAACTAACGCCACATATTTAAGTACACGAAAAACTTAGTACCATGCTCATATTTTCCTCTTACTTCGACCGCCTGCGCTAAATGCAGTCATAAACATATGTTAAACAGATGAATTTTTTGAACAGCGATTAACTAAGAATTCAACTTTTCTTTGACCAATAAGAGAGCATTTATATGTTCATGTTCTCTGCCAATAGTAAAACGATATACAAAATTACTTTGTAAATCGAACAACTAGCGCCATCCATTGCTGTCATAATAAACTAAATATCATGCTAGTATAATCCTACGTTACTTTGACAAACCTGTTCAGTAGTATCCGTTATTCGAAACTAAATATAAACCAGCATAGAAAAAATTGTGTCCGTGGAAAGCCGCACGGTAGAAGTGAAACTTCTGTGCTGTGGGTATACGAATATAAGAGGGTATAAGAAAAAGATATTATTGTTAATTTTTAAGAAGAACCATTTTCTGTTTAGTGAAAGTATTATTTTTTCCTCTCGCGACGTCTCCTCACTAGACGTACGTCGGGTGTTAAAATACCATTCGCCGGTACAGTATTCGTCGATGGCACAGAAAATTAAACTTTTACCCACCACTTACTTCAGTAGCTACCACGCCACGACTTAGATTTCGTGTCGCGTTGAGGAAATGCAGATTTCGTGACGCGCGCAACCCAGTTTACCCTCGATATAAATGTTTCACTTCGAAAATTCTCGTTACGGTGTATTGCGACTTTGCTCGGTTAGCTGTCAAACATCAAAACAGTGGTGTTTTCATGGAAACTTCCATACAGAAAGTAAATGCAGTGTACACTATGAGCAGTACAATTCCGATGAACATGTGTTCACAGTAAAATCAAGCTGATTTTCACTTATAATAATAATATTAGTCATGATAAGTGTTTGTAGTATACGAGACACAGGTACTTTGGTGGCCAAAAGTTACTAATTCTACCACCGCAGGAACGTTCGCATCGCATTTCATCTCCATTTCTCCGGCGACTATGATCTCGTGACGTGATAAGACGTTACGGATTTTGTGACGCGTGCAAACAGGTTTACCCTCGTATAAAAGTATGATTTCAAAAAAACAATGTTTGAATAGAACAGACGGATTGTGCAGTATCTAGAATTACTTATTTAATTTAAATTAAATTTGACGCACCATAGCAAATTGATGAAATATATAATACACACAATATGATATGCTAAAATATTATACAGAGCGATGCGCACAAATACAAAAGCTGTTATTGATACAGATTTGATACTATATGTGATATAAATGATACGATACACAAGGAGACAAATGATTTACACCGATTAATATTGCAATGACTTAGATTCATAACAAGTCGTTTCCTTTCAGTAGCATTCATTTGTTCACAATTTAAATAAAAACGAAACTACTGGTTTTTGATCAGTGAAATATCACATATAAATTATTGATTTTTAAGTCATTGGACACGTTAAGCTCCATGCCTGTCACCCATTGACTGACGATACAAATTTAATAAATAATATGTGTTACGATAATATACGTACTAGAGAGAGAAAAGACGGAGGAACAACCGACTCTATGTAGTGACTATACATGTCAACAGACATAAATAGTCACTCCCACTTTAATGAATCCCGATGAATGTCTGTTGTTAGCCACGACACTTAACCCTCTCACTGCCTTACTTCCTAGGCTCGTCTGTCCCTAACTCCCGTCAAAACAACCAGAAATCTATAGAGTCTGTTGTCTTTCTATCTCTCTCTAGTACGTATGATACCGTAACAATATCCTTATATTAGAAATCAAAAAAAGGGTTCAAGATAACAAAAAAAAGAAAAAATATCTAAATATTACTTTTATTAATATTAATTTTATATAATACAATTACAATACAATAAAAATTACTTGAACGGATTGTGTTAAGTCCCTGTAGTCAGAGATGTGATCTTTCATTATAGTTATCACATAATGTTTTTTGTTTTGGCGAGTGTCTGGCAATATTACTTTCATGTTTTGCTGCATTATCTGCGTAGCGTCTCTTACAAAGTTTTCTAACTTTAGACGGTATTCGTCTCTCGATATAGTTTGAAATAGTCCAGTCAATCGGTTGTCCGAGTGCAATTGTAGAATCAACAATATCATTGAGAATGTCATTGTTTAATAAACCCGAGAAATTCGCAATATCGATATCCGCCAGCTTCACTTCTGGATCTTGCAGGAAAGAATCGTGTTCTCGCCTTCTGTTATTCGTTTTTGAAAGTGTCCCTCTAACTCATTCAATTTTGTTTCGTCTATTATTGTCGTACATCCGTCATTCCAATCGTTTCCATCACTCCTCGAAATTAAAATTATTTTCTTCAAGTCCATGCAAATGCCTTCTATGTCGTCGTGAATTCTATATAATAAATCCTCGATGTCGAATAGAAGTTTCATCGTTATGTTACCTTCACACGTGATAATTAAGTATTGCGTTTTTTCATTCTCGATATCGTCTTCGATTGAGCTAGAAATATTATAAAATTGTTGTTCTGTGATGTGATTGTATTTTTTCATTGAATATGTCATTCAGTTTGATTGGAAGTGAAGATGGTTTCAGCGTTC
>CM068324.1:2692731-2755231 GCA_034766995.1 Acanthacorydalis orientalis
AACAAGCTGATAGGAGAATTAAAGAACGGCGAAAACAGTACACATGTGTAACCGGCTAGGCAGAAGACACATCAAAGCGAAGCACGTACTATCGTATCACTTCTTCGTTTGCACTAACAGACTCGCTTGGGCGCGCGGAGGGTCCCTTTCTTTTCCTCGTCATTTTTTCTAAACCAGAGCACTGGATTTTTTGAAATTTTTCCCAGCCGAAGAATTCAAGTCAGAAAACGAAAACAAAAAACAATAAGAAGAAATCAAGATAATAGTTGATAATCCGGGAGAAGAATTTCCCAGGAACGACCCAAATGAAGAAGAAGTGTGCCGAGAAGAAACTCAAGCTGCGGAAGAAACAAAACTAAACTAATTAAAAAGAAAAATTCCTAGCGGAGACTGGCAGAACCAATGCGCCTGACTATTACAGTTCTGGATACTGGCTAACAAAATTATATCGAGTTTATATAGAGTCAGGTTTATTTTCATTTGAAATGTTTTTTACATTTAGAAACCATCGCAAACATCGCAAAAATAATAATATAAACCAACAATTGCAATTCGCGCAAAAATTATCTGTCAAGACGTAAACAATACTTAGAGGTTCAAAAAAATGAAATTAAAGAACAATATTAAACATATTCAAGATCTTTGGAAGTGGACGAAGCACAATTGTTAATTTTACTGGCAGAAAACAGAATGATACCGATACACATACAGCTAAAAACTGTACCCTTTCTGCTTCGATTTACAAAGGACCAAAGTGGATCTGTCATCCCGATAAACAATCATATCATGTAACATCCATCTCCGCGTAAATAAATTTGCAGGCGCTGCTGAATCCATACCGTTACCTGACTCTTAGCTCATATTACATTTGGCTAACAAACCACTTGTTAAAAATGGCAGGTAAGACTACAAAACAGACAAAATAACATTATTCAAGAGGAACTCAAAACTTAAAGACTTAAAACAAAACTTACTAGAAGATAATGATGAAAATGCGAAAACATATCGACAACATGTTGATTCTATTTACAAGGCCGCATGCAGAAAAACGGATAATAATGAATGGAACAAAGATAATCAGCCAGAATGTAGAGATGTAGCACTATTAGAAAAAAATGATACGACATTCAGAAAATATTTTATTCTGTAGTGTGCAATACCAGTCGACGAGTCTGTCGTGGCTGTTGAAAAGAAAAACAGCTCCATGACCAATGAAGTGGATGATTCAAATACCGGATACCTACTTCTGCAATTTTGCCACATAACGATACTTTGACCACTCGATCTTTATTACAAACCGACCTGTCTGAAACGCCAACAACTGTACTCCGCCTGATAAAACTGTATCCTTCAGAAGCGTACAAATATATTGCATACTGATACCTAGTTGAAAATAACTAGAAAACCGTACTTACAGTATAAAAAACAATTGACATAATACGTGAGGAAATCGTGAAAATAATAATGTAAATGGAATTGTAATTATCTTGTAGATGTCGAAAGAAAAAAAGTTTTGAAACGGCTTAGTTATACCACAGAGCAGATGCAAATGTAAGCTCAAACGGATGCGACCATAAGAAAATAGAAAAGACAAAGAAAATCACAGATTTTGATGGAGTAATTTATTAAAGAAATTTACTTCATAACCGACATATTACATCTTGAGTAAATAAATAATATAGTTTTAGGCTATTTCAAATTGACGAACAAACTTTATTTTTATCTTATCACAAGAAATTTAACGAAATAAAACTGAAAAAAACAAGCGCGACTAAAGAAAAAAATTAAAGAAGAAGAAAAACGCGAATGCTGTCCAGTGCTATGAATGACAACATGAAGAAATTCAAGAAAGCGCGAGAAAACGGCGGGAGTAACTGTGACTGTTAAGATGGAGTGACTGGAAATCTTTGTTAATAAAATTGTCATATAAATCTTCTGTCTGTAGGCTAAAACCAAACACTCGTCTCTCCCTACCTTGTAAAGACCATCCAATCCTACCTAACCATCTGCTAGTTCAACTTCACTGAGGTTCAAGGGCCCTGCACCAACCTCCCACAAACCCCTACGGAAATACTCCTCTCAACAATGTCCTGGGGCCACTCCCGTTAACCTTCTATATCCATGACTTCTCCAAACTACACCCATCAATCAACAGGGCCTACCAGCCTACGCCGATGACACAGCCCCGTACACTTCCCGCAACCGGCGCTCCATCATGTATGTCATCAACTCCATGGAGCTAGCTGTCGACAAAACACACAAGTACTTCGTGAAAAACTAAATGCAGACCAACCTCATGAAAACCATGGCTGTGAACTTCTCAACGGGAAGGACAGAGAAGAGAGATATCAGATTCCAGGGAGACATCACCCACATCACCCATAAACTCGAATAGCCTGACTCCTCCTGGACAGCAAACTGTATGGCGAAAGCTCCGCACTGCTCTACGGATCAGTGACGGCACCAGATTCTCAACACTCGGTGTAGACGATACAGCGATTCGCTTCTGTGGACAATGACGTTCCCATAGCAACTGAGTGCTCGCTCTCTATCTCTGGTGGTTCAGTTTGTAACACCGACTCTCCTACGGATCCGTGGCACCACCCAAGTTCACGCGACTTGAAGGGAGCAGTACAGCGTCTCGCTGCAGTCGGCAGTAACGTTTCCACGGCCGCGATCAGTCTACCCTCCATCTCCATGTACGCAAATTCGGAAACGTTTCCATTGTCTATTGGAGTTAGAGTGGAGTTAGTGGAGTTAGTTATTCACTGCCGCAAATATATATCCTCGGCACGCGTCGCCAACTTGACAGCGATTAAAATGTTTCAAGTGTGGTGAGTCTGGTCACATTGCTAAGAATTGCTCCGGTAACCAACAAGCACCGCTTCCAGCATTATCAGCGAACATGAAGAAACCATAGAGTGTGACGACGCAAGTTCGGATTGATGATGTAGTCTTCGATGCACTGATGACACGGGATGCGACGTGAATATTACTTTAGCAAAAAATGAAATTGATCGTGAGGGATCAGTGAAGAGAGAATTCAAACAGACTATCGTTGAATATCAGCCCAGACCTGAGAAGACCACAATGGTGGAAGCGAAACATTTGCTGAACGATGATTTACCGGCTTACCAAAATGCTCGTCGAGTAGTCGATCAAATTCGGAATGGAATAGTCGTTATATATATATGGATGATGCTTCACCGTCATACACGTCACACAATTAAAGAAAGGAAAGCGGAATACACTTATCTTGATGGTGTATAAAAATTGTTTCATCAAAAAAATAATTTCATTCTATAAATATGTATTTTTATATTTCGAAATAAAGAATCAAAAAGAATGACTTCGCCGGTGTACGAGACACATAAAAAGTATATAAAAATTAATATCAACGACCGTACTATACGGCGAATGCACGGGAATTTTAAGGGTGGAATGGATCATTGATACGATCTTGTCTCAAGTATTTTATTCCTAGCTCCAGGTTATCCTACTCGCTAAACACAGAAAGTCAAAAACATCACGAGTAACTATAAATCATTTAACATTCTCCACGCCCATGTATTCTGCGCGTTGTTTACCCATCGACGCTGTGTTGTTCATCCGATCCATTGTCTCAAATACTTTCTTCCTAACTCGAAAACTGTCACTGCTGCTCCAAAATTCAGTACGCCACTGCGGTGTGTCGTAATTTGTTCTTCTGCACATCGAACGTATTCAGAAGAGCCCTCTTCCTCCGACAGGATTGTCGACCTCGTATCATCCGTTCGCGGGCTCCTGATCGACGAGCAGATCAGTTCTACCAGGAACACCGCACGGAAATGAGACTCTTGCGGCCGACAGAAAGTGTAACTCGCAGGTTCATGACAGGTGTCGTGATTTTTTCAAAATAAGAGTTACACTATTTTACAAAACGCTTGCCTGCACGGGGATCAGAAACAAAATGTACTGACTGGAGAGCTACCTATATGTAGACAGCATAAACACCATCTCGAAAAACAGTTTGGTTTCAGGAGGAATCACTTCACGATACAACTGAATGCCTCCCACGCCTACGACCACTAGTAGTTGTTTCCACCGAACTGCTTCGATTTTTGAAATTTGTCGTACATGTACTCGGTAATATCGAGGAAGGAGGAAGTTTTTCAACAATGTCTCCCGTTTTAAAAAATATCATAAGGACATGTCGGCACAGTAAATTCCACAAAAAGGTACTGGGCAGGACCTTTGTCGGTAGAACTTGTCAGCTACTCACTGTTATAAATCGCAATAAGATGGAAAAGTTCCTCCGGTACGAAATCTACGTTACTTCTAGACAAGATTTTAAATTCGAGTAAAGGAGTCATTACGTGTTTCGATCTCCTCGATCGTACCATAGATAACAAACAAACAGGGACCACAAATCGCACACTGAGCGGAGAGTGAAAACGAAAATAAGAAAGGACAACTAGACAACCCCTGCTATAAGAAACGGACTGATCAATTCCTCGTTATTGCGATGTTGGTTCCCTCGGTCCAGCTATCGGATCGGAAGTGCGTGACGTGAGAAAAAGCTTGATGAAATGGAAACACGATCGACGGTCAACACGGCCAGTGAATATGACGTCATCGACGCAGATATCATCGTGTTCACAAAAAAGAAAAACACAAAAAACATCCGGAAGGTCGACGACGTCCACACAACAAATGGAAAAATCTGGTAGTTTTTAACTTGTTAACACGATCCACACAATTCAAAAAAATGTTTATGATCGTCAAGCAGATCTGATTTTGGGAAAACAGCGCACGGTTCTGCAAATCTTGCGACAGACTCAAAGTGTAACTCATCGTTTCGATGAGGAACACATGCCCCGTGCGTGCTTTTCTACACTGAAGAGTGAGATGCAACTACTCCACCAGTGTCCACAGCAGCCTTCGAAGAAGTGACCATCACAACAAATGGTTATTAAACCATGCACATTCGTGTTTTTTTCCGACAAAAAATAACTTCATTTTATAAATATGAATTGTTAACTTTGAAGTGAAAAACCAGACAGCATGACTTCGCCGCCGTCTCGTCATCACAGGCAGGACCGTAAAACGTGATCCGTCCGAGTCTATTTGTACCGAGAGTCACTGTCGAAGATCCCCGGGCTTGCCGAAAGAAAAGATTATGTCGTCCGAAGGCTTTTTGTCTTCGAGCCTGTCTACCGTTCTGGTATGGATTACGTCATGGAAAGTGAAGTTTTTAGATAATCGATACGGAATTCGACCCCCATGCCTTTTTGATAGCTTTTTTACGATTATTCGTCATGCAAATGTTTATACTTTTATTGTCGAACCCTCCATATGTGACTGTTGTTAAATAATAAAACACGTCTGTACAAATTATAGATTTTATTTTACAAGACGTCTTGACCTCAAATCACAGAATGAAAGCGAAGAAGAGTGATGTTATCCTCGAGAACAATTCCCTTAACGATTCAACGACATATAATGGCAGTTAAAAGCGAGTCAGTTTCAGCGTTACTTTTTGCAAAATTTAATTCGGTCTACAGACCGAAACAAGAAATATTCGAGTTAAATTAAACGATTCATGAGCTCGTCAGGATGCGTCCAGAACCTTCATCACGGAGAGCGGACTAGCCACAATGTCACAGAGAGCCTGTACGAAAGAAAATCAAACGGAAGGTAGACGACGTCCACACAATTTCGAACGTCTGCCAAACATTTGTAAGAGACGGTTGCACTCTGTTTGGAAATAGTAATGTTGCATGTCGAACTGTATGAATGGCAGCTAATGACGCCCACATTACACAAAATTCTGCTCCACCAATTGTTGTTACCGATAGAAATGCTGTCGGAGTGGGGCGACCGAGGCAAGGGAATAATATTATACCGTCTAAAGTATGCCAGAAAATTTAAAAGACAATCATGCATCTTTGACGTCATAAACAGATTATTGATCAGCTCTGATCCACTTATAACAGGACATGTTTCTTCCTACAAGGCCAAAAACCAATACGTATCAGGAAGATTCTTCACAAGAAGAAATTACTGCACATAATGCTGAAGAATCGTCAGATGAAGAAATATATATCAACCTTGTATTTTATTTATGAAATTTACTTCACAACTGATATATTATATCTTAGTTAAATAAATAATACAGTTCATGTCTATTTCAAGTCAAACAAAATTATAGCCTTGTGGTGTAAATACTCCTATGTGCATCATTCACAACAACTGGGGATTAAACGGACATCTTTAAGGAAATATGTAGAAAAAGGACGCATTTACGACTGTGTAAAATTTTACACACGAACTGAAGGCTAGTGGCCACGAACAGGATCGACGTGTTAGAAATTTCATATTACAATTGAATAATGAGAATGTGTTTTCTTTTGTCTCGACAACTTCGATAACATTCTGTTCACTGATCAAGCAAATTTCCAAATTGAAAGGACACGTGAATAAGCAGAATTGTAGCTACTGGTCGGAAGAGAAACCCAGACAAAAAAATTAGCGCCCACTTCACAAACCTCAAGTTATTGTATGGACTGCAATGTACGCCAAAGGCATAATCGGTTTTCCTTTGAGGATGGAAGACGGCGAGCGCTTAATGTGAAATGATAAGAATCTTCTTGGCACCATCCTAGCAACAGTTCAGGACTTCAATTCAGAAATATGGTTCAAGCAAGATGGAGCAACTTGCCACACATCAGAAGCGTAAGACACCTGAATTACATAACCCAATTTACCACTGACTTGCGATATTTCAAGGGAGACACAAACGTGGTAACCGATGCATTTAATATACCTTTCCGAAAATATTGAAAAAGTGTGAAAAAGTGACGAGCAGACGAAACTTCTTAAAAAAAGCAGCAAATGTACCCTTTCAAATAAAACTGAAGTTGTACAGAAGTTGCGTCGCAGACGACGACGGGGGGCGTCGGTGTTCCGTAACACGATTCGACGTCAGGACTCGGAATTGTCTGCAGACGACTTTCGTACACTAGGATATAATGTATCAAGTACTCGCGAGGTTACCATACTCTCTAGACACTCAAGATTGACGAACGAACTTTAGTTTTTATATTGTTGCAAGAAGAATTTTAACGAAATAAGAACTTGAAAAAAAAACAAGTGCGACTAAAGAAAAAAATAAACAAGGAATAAAACGCGGATGCTGCCCAGTGCTATGAATGTCAAACATGGAGAAATTCAAGCAAGCGCGGGAAAGCGGCGGGAGTAACTATGACTCTCTTAAGAGGGAGTTACGGTTCGTTCTTGTTAGTTGCGGACGTCGAACTATCGACCGAACCCAAGAACGGAGTCCCAGGACCTCGGGCACGGGAATAATGGTCGACAGTGCATCCGTAGTTAGTCCCCGACGGGGGACCTCGGCGCTCGCTCCCCCGGGAGAGGCGTGTAGCGGATTTCCACATGACCAAGGACAGCGAGGGAACTACTCCTCTCCAATTACAGACAATGTCGTTGAATATGACAAGCCAGGCCCCGACGAACGGATAGAAGATCGTCGTTGAATGGTGTGTGACTTCTGAGACACAGAAGTCATACTACAGTAGACAGATGCAAATCCTGATTTCGAAAGTTCAAACCGAGTATTCGCAATTTAAAGGATTCTCCCAAATCAAGACGACCATTAAATTTTGACGAAGACGAGCTAAAACTGCTGGTCGAATACGATCCTCGTAAAACCATCGATCGATTATCCCAGAAATTAGGATCTCCCTAGTCCACAGTGCAGGAGGATTTAAAACAGATCGGAAAAGGAGAATGGGAGTTTGAATTCCGTATGAACAAACGTCATCTAACAAAGAAGAACGAGTGACCACGTGCAATTCTTTTTTGTCACGGTAAAGAATTCATCCCTTTTTGCCACAGATCGTAACTAGGGACGAAAAGTGAACAGTTTATGACAAGAAGTCGAGAAAACGAGGTTCATTATCACAACCATTCTCAACTGAAACTATGAGGACTATCTGTAAGCTAACTGAATCAAACAGATGAAAAGAACCTTGTCGGGAGGTCTTGTCAGTGACTCACTGTCTACAGATGGAAAAAGAAGAAGAGAAGATGTCGCCGCCATATGTTCAGATGATTTTTCCTTTCCATATTACTACTTTTTTCGGTTGCCCCGATATATTTCCGTTGGGTGAACCCCTCCGCCTTTGTCTCATTATATATTTTATGTCTCGTTTATATTTCTCGGTACAATTTTGTTTGCGGTCGTGCTCGTTGATCCCCGCAGTCGATCGACAATTTTCATTGATTTCCAAAAAAAATTACATTTTCCCAAATATTATTCAGGTACTTTTTCAAAAATACACACATAGATAAGGAACATTAATATAATTACATGTTCATATGGTGTGTATATATATATATATATATATATAATAAATTTAAGAAATGATGAAATAATAAAAAGTCTGGATAAATAGGATGACAGGAAAATATACAAACTTAGTTCCATTGCAAAATTTAATGACAATATCTACAATTTTATAATAATAGTAACATAACCATAAAACCGACGGATAAAAAAATACAATAATTATTATCGGAGAAGCAAATGCACGAAATGGGGATGCGATCGATCACAGCAAGTATAATTTAAATAAAAATTTTTAAATAAAGCAGATTCGGATGCAAATATTTTTCAGTTTATTTGTCCCCTTACAATCAACTTGTGGTCTAGACAATACAAAAATAATCTGGTAGAACTGAATACATTCTTCGCCACGTTACTGTCGACCAATACGAATTCGGTTTGTAGACGAAAATGCCGATATTACAAACGAAGAAATCGGTTATGTACAAAACAAAACAAATACACTAAAAGCGACTGAAATCGGACAAGCAAATCATTCATTTTCTTTCAAACATGCGATGATTCTGACAATGATTGATGCGAAAGTCTGCAATGCTGCTATTATTCACAACGCCGCGGTTCTGAAGAAGCCTCTTAAAAAATTACAAATCCCCAATTCAGTGGACAATCGAAGCAACAGAGATATTAGAAAAATCGAAGCAAGCCTTACGTACGCTATGATAGAAAAACGAAACACAGCTTGCCCCAGAAGAGAAAGACACCTGAATTACATAGCTAAATTTACTATTGACTTGCGATATTGCAAGGGAGACACAAATGTGGCAGCCGATGTATATAATACACATTCCCGAAAACTTTATAAAAATGTGAAAAACAAGACCTAAACTTCTTAAGAAAGCAGGAAAGTTTCCTCTTCAAACGAGTCACGGTTCCCGGCAGCGATATACATCTTTATTGTGAAACCACTTGGGGGAGCCCCGACCCTACCTACCCGAAAACTGTCAGAATCCCACGGTTGACAAACTACAGGATCTCAGCCACCCAGACACCAATCCAGCCGACGACTCACGAATCTGAGATTTGTCTGGTCAGCAATCAACAGAGATGTAGCAACATAGACACGAAGCTGTATGAATTGCCAGCGTACTTAAATCCATCGTCACTCTATACTTCCACTGGGAAAATTCCGGCAATCACGTAGTAGGTTGAAACACGTACATATCGATATTGCGGGACCGTTGCCCCATTCCGAAAACAATCGTTTTGTACTGACGATGACTGATTGCAGCACATGATGGTCAGGAGCATTAACCATCTCGAACATCAAAGCACCCATGGTAACAGGCACTTGTTATAAACACTGGATATCCCGCTTCTACAGACCAAGGACGTCAATTTGAATCCAATCTACGACTTCTGGATATACACAAGATTCATACAGCACCATATCACCCACAAAGTAATGGGCGAATCGCAAGTTGGAATCGCTCACTGAAAACAGCTCCGACAGCCCACACAACTAACCCACAACGGACAAACAATATACCTTCTGTTCTTCTAGACCAGCGCAGTGAGGTCAAAGAGAACAAGAGATTTAGTGTGGCGGAGCAAGTATATGGGCAACCACTACGACTGCCGAGCAAATTTCCTCTAACATGTTCCCTTACGATAAAAATCGGAAACAATATCGCCAATTGTCGAGAGAATTCCCGAAAAATCTTCATAAACAAAGACCTGGCAACCTGTACACAAATGTTTATGCGAGTTGAAATACGCAACATGTTACAGCATGCATACTCTGGCCTCTACGTCGTCGTCGACAGAAACAATAAAACAATGACGATCGATTGTTTTGTTACTGTTTTCATCATTCTAAACGCGAAACGTACGCTTAGAGACAGGACAAGTGAACTTTGACACGCGCTCATAGGTCTGTTTCGCTTAGACCCGTCCCTTCCAGTGAGTATGCAACCCGGGAAATTAGCGGTCTGAGGCCAGTCTAGAATGACAACCTCGTTCGTAGGCTAGACCAACGACTCGTCCCTCCCTACCTTGTAAAGACAATCCAGTCCTACCTAACCCTCTACTAGTTCAACATTGAGGTTCAAGGGCCCCGCACCAACCTCTTACCAAAAACCCCACGGGATTACCCCAAAGCAATGTCCTGGGACCACTCCCGTTAACCTTCTATATCCATGACTTCCCCAAACGACACCCACCAATCAACAGGGCCTACTACGCCGATGACGCAGCCCCGTACACTTCCCGCAACCAGCGATCCATCATGTATGTCATCAACTCCATGGAGCTAGCTGTCGACAAAACACCCAAGTACTTCGTGAAAAACTAAACGCAGACCAACCGCACGAAAACTACGGCTGTGAACTTCTCAACGGGAAGGACAGAGAAGAGAGATATCAGATTCCAGGGAGACATCACCCATAAACTCGAATAGCTCGGACTCCTCCTGGACAGCAAACTGTATGGCGAAAGCTCCGCACTGCTCTACGGATCAGTGACGGCACCAGATTCTCAACACTCGGTGTAGACGATACAGCGCTTCGCTTCTGTGGACAATGACGTTCCCATAGCAACTGAGTGCTCGCTCTCTATCTCTGGTGGTTCAATTTGTAACACCGACTCTCCTACGGATCCGTGGCACCATCGAAGTTAACGCAACTTGAAGGGAGCGGTACAGCGTCTCGCTGCTATCGGCAGTAACGTTCCCACGGCCGCGATCAGTCTAGCCTCCATCTCCATGTACACAAAGTCGGAAACGTTTCCATTATCTATTGGAGTTTGATAACTCACTGCCGCAATTATATATCCTCGGCACGCACCGCCACCTTGACAGCGATTAAAATGTTTCAAGTGTGGTGAGTCTGGTCACATTGCTAAGAATTGCTCCGGAAAACAACAAGCACCGCTTCTAGCATTATCAGCGAACATGAAACCATAGAGTGTGACGACGCAAGTTCGGATTGATGATGTAGTCTTCGAGGCACTGATTGACACGGGATGCGACGTGAATATTACTTTAGCAAAAATTGATTGTGAGGAACCAGTGAAGAGAGAATTCAAACAGACTATCGTTGAACATCAACCCACACCTGAGAAGACTACTACAGCGGAAACGAAACATTCGCTAAACGATGATTTACCAGTTTACCAAAATACTCGTCGACAATCGATCAAGGAATATCTTAGGTTAGAACATGTTATTAAATTCTTAGAAAATGAAGAATATCACATTAATAAAAGCATGGAACTGTGTAATTCCTCCGAAATTGGATTAACAGACTGTGAAGAGTCAGACGATGATGCTATTGAAGATCTATGAGTCAACGGTTAAAAATTTTGGTCACAATCCGGCAAAACAATTTATAAAAGTCAAACCGGTAAGATTTGGATACAAAAATCGGATAATCAGTAGTTCTTCGATGTACAGTGAGAACAGACCAGAACAGAGAAGAACCTTTCGAAAAAGCTAGCGGATCCATCGAAACGCCACATTTTTTTAACGATCGCTTCATTTTGTCCGCTAATGATTCGCCTGAACAAAAATAACGCGAGAGCAGCTGAAAGTGTGTGTTTTCAAACCTTACACGGATGAAATTATCGGACGCTACCGACGTGGACTCAGAACTCGTAGATCCACGATAGAAAACATCTTCTATCTCGATCAAACAGTGGAAGAATGCCGGGAATTCGATATCCCTCTACGGTATATTCGTTGATTTTAAAACGGCTTACGAGAGTCGACGAAGAAGCCGTACGGACGGCGATGACAGATTTCGAATTCCGGCTTAAACCGGTCGCACTGTTTAAATTAACAACCAAACAGCAAGTAGTGTCGGTACGAGTGCGAAATCGCGGCCGTGACTCTTTCACGACGAACGTCGGTCTTAAGCGAGGAGATACATCAGCACCTTTGTTAATGAATGTTGCCCTCGACCTACGGACCTGTGAGAATCGGTAGAAATGAACAGAGAACTCGCATGAATTTTAAACGGGATGATCTTTTCGATAATATTATATCGGCCGTGAAAATCCATCGAGTTAAGCGGTCGAAAATCTCAAACGAACGGATGGCTATAGGTTGGAAAGAAGGTGGACGGACGGGGTAGGAGACGATATAAGGACCACGGTGGCGAGATAAAGCGAGTGATAGGAATGAACGGAGGCGTATTTTACAGGAAGAAATTATCCTATGGGGACAGGTAAACAGGAAATTACAAGAGAACAAACCCCTCCGATTAAGAGGCAGCTAGTGAGATTCCTGACACCTTCAGGGAACTTGTAGAGAAGGGATATGAATCAAAGTAGGTATTCAACACCGATGCAATCGTTCTATTTTAGAAGAAAATTCTACAGAGTATATTAATTTGCAAAGAAGAAAAGCGAACATCAGACAGAAAGGAGTAATCTTTAGTCATTTTAGATGTGTATATATATATATATATATATATATATATATATATATATATATATACATACAAGTAACATGAACTCTTTAAATTCACTTTTAAAAACACGGTCCATCAAATTCAGTGTAATAGTTCAGTTTAAGGGCATTTGTGAAAACGCACTTTAAAAATTCAAATTTTTTGATAAATTGAATGATTGCAAGATAAAATGTGATTTTAAGTCGGGGGAGCAAGGATTTTACAACAAATAGTATGAAAAAACTGTAAAAAGTAGTGACCGACTGACAGAAGGTACGAACTGCAAAAATGGTCTTTTTTATCGTAAAAAAACGCTTTTTTATTGAATATTTATCGATGAAAACACTGAATAGTCACTTGCATCATACATTTTTCTACATTTTAAAGCGAAAAACTTCGCGTAAAGAATTTAATGAAACTAGACACTCGCTTGATTTGCCTATTATTAATCTGCGCATCGCAGCCATATGCATACGCATCCGTTGTGGCGCGATCATATGCATGTAAGTTAGTGACACTTTTAAAGTCCGATTTTGTCTAGTCAATATATATCCCGATTTATAAAATTAAAATTAGACCTCCTTCACCCTCATCCTCACTCTCACCGTTTTTCGACCCAGCCGAACGCAGGTATACTACCCTGAGTACAAATAATTTGTAGTTATTTAAAAAAGCGTCACTTGTTTACACGCATATGAACGTGCCATAAGGGATGCACCACGCAGAATAATGACAGGCAAATCACGCGAATATCTAGTTTCATTAACATTCTTCCGCGAAGTTTTTCGCTTTTTAATGTAGAAAAATGTATTATGCAAGTGATTATTCAATGTTTTTATCGGTAAATGTTCAATGAAAAAGCGTTTTTTGCGATAAAAAGACCATTTTTGCAATTTGTACCTTCTGTCAGTCGGACACTTTTTTACTGTTTGTTAATATTATTTATTGCAAGATCCTTGCACCCCCGACTTAAAATCACGTCTTATATTGTAATTAATCATTTTAGCAAAAATTTTAATTTTTAAGGTGTGTTTTCACAAAGGTCCTTAAACTGAACTATTACTCGTTTCTACAATTTTTGCAGATTTTCATGTGCACGGACACTAGAAAATAAACGTTGTTTAGTTTTTTCAAAACTACACTGAGGAACAATACACATTTTCTTTCAAGACACTTTTGTACTAAACAGTAACCACAAACACTACAGATTGAGATTAGCTTACTTTTTCAGTGCGGACATAAAGAATGAGCGCGACAAGAGGAAACAGTGGAGTGTGCGTGTGTGTGAGAGATAAAATTCTGAGAAAAACCAATTGGTAGTTTTACCTGGTGGCATTTACATTCTCTTACCAAAAAAATGTATCGGCAGTATAAGCGAGTAGCAATGGTGCCTCTACCTAATCTTACCTTACTTGTCACCGCTCTCGAAATAATAGAGTAATTTTAATAATAGCATTATCTTTGAATAATAGGATTTTCAACTAATCGACTTTTCATGGAAGTTAAGTATTAAAAGATAGTAAAATGGCATAAAGTTTTAAAAGATGATAAATGTCGCGCACTTGCATACGGTTAACGATTTTGTCTTCGTAAGTATATATTTAAAATTCGCGAAACACTCTGAAAGATATGGGTGGGAGGCAGCGAATCCGAACAGTAGTTCAATTACGACGCTGAAATATCACAAGTGATAGAAATCGTGTGCAATGGAGTTCGTCGCCGAAGTGAAAAAAAACTGATTGAAGACACTCAGGAATGTGTCGATATTGTGTCACAGACTGAAAAAAACATCGTCGTGACGTCAAGACACAGTACATTTTGATACCTTAGACGAAACCAGGCCGGTCAAAGTAATATAGGAAAATATGAGCATGCTATTTAGTTTTACGGACTTCATGTTTTTAAATTATCGATTGTTAAATTAAAGGTATTTTTTTAATCACACAAATACCTTGTAAATTAAATGAACTTCGTATATAAAGAAAATCAGAAGCGTAGATAACCAGACTAATCAAAGTACTAACCGTTACTAACTATTCAAATAAGACGGAGAGTCTTTTATCCAGGCCGGTCAAAGTAATATATGAAAATATGAGCAGCTCATCGAATCTTTCGAAAGCTCAAAGAAATCTCTGGTCAACGCCACGTCAACTAGATTTCTTCACCCGGATGCCAAACTCGTCCTCACCACGGATGCGTCGTCGACGGCACTCGGAGGCTCGTTAGAGCAAATTATCGATGGCGTACGCAAACCGTTAGGTTTCTTCTCCAGAAAACTCTCAGCAGCGGAGAAAAGCTACAGCCCATACGACCGAGAGCTGCTCGCCGCCCTCGCCTCACTGAAATTCTTTGCACACATCTTGGAGGATCACGAGTTCATCATCAGAACGGACCACAAGCCTCTAACCAAAGCTCTGCAACAACGTCCAGAAAAAGCGTCGCCACGCTAGATCAACCGACTGGATTACATCAGCCAGTTCTGCACAACGTTTGTTCACATTTCAGGTGACAACGTAGTTGCGGACGCTTTATCGCGCGTCTTCGCCATTGACATCCAGTCACGCCTCGACGCCCACACCATCCGAGAAGCCCAGCAACGCGAAGGTGACGCACCGCAGCCAGGCACAGCAAGCTCTCTCAAGCTCCAAGCGCTCGACATCGACAACGCGCGCATCATGTGTGACGTCTCGTCAGGTACGGTGCGGCCATACTTGCCCCCGTCTATACGAAAAACGGCATTCGACGTCGTCCACGGCTTAGCGCATCCCAGCGGTCGCACAACTTCAAAGGCGCTGAAAGAAAAATTTATCTGGCCAGGAATCAGAAAAGACGTCATTCGCTGGGCACGCCAAAATTCACTGACACACGAGAACCGAGCCCAATCACCTTGAAGTTCCAGAGAAAAGGTTCAATCATATACACCTGGACCTTATCACCATGCCTCTAGTCTAAGACTTCAGGTACTGTCTCACCATCATTGACAGGTTTTCCAGATGGCCTCAAGCCATCCCTCTCAAGGACATGAAGGCCGAGTCAGTGGCCTCAGCTCTCTACTCAGGTTGGATCTCAATCTTCGGCATACCTCTCACCATCACTACTGACCAGGGTCGGCAGTTTGAAGCCGCTCTCTTCACAAACCTAGCAAACATGATGGGTGCTGCGAAAATTCACACGACACCGCATCATCCGCAGTCAAACGGGCTAATAGAGCGCTGGCACAGGACAATCAAGGCTGCACTGATGTGCAATCCGGACATCCCCTGGGTAGAACTCCTTCCAACCGTCCTATTTGGTCTCAGAGTGACCTACAAGGACGATCTCAAAGCGTCGCCGGCAGAACTTCTTTTTGGCACAACTTGAAGAGTGCCAGGAGAGTTTTTTTGTTCAACAAGACGTACCAGCGTGTCCAGAGAACTTCCTGGACCAACTACGGCAGCACTTCCAGGCTCTGCGAGCCATCCCAACGGCTCACCACACAACTCCAAGGCATTACGTCCACCCACAGCTCGAGACCTGTACGCACGTGTTCTACGCGGAGCGCCCCGTCAAAGCGCCGCTCACGCCGCCCTACACAGGGCCACATAAGGTGCTGAGGCGCATCGATACCAAGTGCTACGTCATAGAGATCGACGGTCATCCAAAAACCGTCTCAGTGGACCGGCTACAACCAACTTTTTTTCCAAGCGACGAACCGCTTGCCGCACCAACAGTAGCAGAGCCAAGGGTCATCTTTGACTTCGCCAACTTGTTCAATCAGGGACCAGGATCATCGTCATCAGGGCCACCTTCAAACCAGGTGTACTCTAGGGAAGGAGTGGTTGTGGCGCCACCGTCCAGCGCGCCTTCAGCAGCGCCGCCCAGCTCAACAGATGTGACGCAACATCGCCGCAAGCAGGTGCTTGTGCCGCGACCCCTCTTCGTCTCTGGCTATAGAAGAGCCAGTTCGTCTTTCCGGCTTGAACCGTGAGCATCGGCGAGCGTGTTCAAGCCGTCCAAAAATTAAGTTCTATAGATTTCTACAAAAACTCAAATTCATCCACGCGCATCGCTACAACTGTGGCGTCGCGTCATTCTGTAAATAGTGTAAAATAAAAAGAAACTTAAACTGCATCTGCTTGTCAAATTTATTTAATTTGCGAACCTACAATAAGATCATTTAAGTTACTCCTCGCGTCCGAGGCGCATGGCGACCTTCGCGCGACACCGATAATTCAACTTATTACAGCCAAATCTTTCTTTAAATATACCAGCGGTCATATTTAAATTTCAAGTGTTCAAATTTCCCGCAAAAATAACGCGCGGGCAGTGCCACCAGGCTGTGTTAGCATGAGTTAACACCCCGCACCACCCAGTCCATCGTTTTATGCCATAGATTTTTAACCCGTACCTTGTCATCTAGAGAGTCTTTTATCTATGATCGGAACCATCACGGCTAGCAACAAGGATGCATCACAGCAGTTTCCAATGCGTAATAAGATATAAAGCTGATCGGGATTCTGAGAAAATAGTCAGTAAATTTAAGACTGGTCTATTCCCATCCCTACACGGTCGAGCCGTGTGCAACACTACCTTCCTTCCCTCCGGCAAAGTGAACTGTTCGGACTGACCGTGCTTTTTTATGTACGGTCGCCAAGACCCCCGCCAGTGCACGTCTAGCACAGTACATCACCGAACCGCAAGACAGACTGCAGTGACGACGCCGTGCTCCGCTGCAGAATTCACTCTTCCATTCTTTACCATTTCTACCCTGTTGTGTTGTTATTTGATCATTGTCAATTCTATAATAAAGTTTGTATTCCTTTGAACTTTTACTCAATCCTTTCTTGATTCACGTACAACCGTGGCCCGCCGAATCGAACCACAGAAAAAGCGCGAACAAGCTCGGAAGTTCCAATTCCACCGCGTGTGGCTTCACACACACATTTTTTATTAATATAATCTATCCGTAGTGATTTTAGCAAAACATTATTAGTAATACATCTTGTGAATTTTGTAAAACCATCAGACTATTTCTTGAGTAAACGAAGTTATTGATAAATCGTTAAAAATGAATAAAAAAAAAGTTCTACTAAAGACAAGTAAGCGTCAAATATGAAAATGTTTCTATGTAAACCTAGTTTACAGTTACCATTTGTATCGAAACCAATTAGAAGACTTATTCGTGAACGTCCTAGCGATGCCCAAATACTACTCGAAGATTGTAATTTGAATTTACATGATTTCGAGAATAGAAAAAGTATTCATGAAAAATTAACTAATAAATATCAATCCTCGAGATTTGTAGGACCATCAAGCACAGCAGTGAAATCAACCGCTGCTAGAAATAGAAGTAAAGATAACTTTATTTAGCAAAACCTGCTATTCTGATAATTTGTCGGCGAACATAGATCTCAAACAGAATTTAAATTCGTCCGAAATGTCTATTATGTCTACAAATGATAATAGATCCCGAGAGACAAAAAAATATGTTTCAAACAAAACCATTTTAAAAGAAAACCGTTCTAATAATCTACATGAGCACGAAACTCTTAACAGAATTATAGAGAGATAAATACAGTGACGAAGAAACCGTTATGAGTATAGTTTGAAAATCGTTTGAAAGTGACAATTCAAGAACTATAATTGATTTGAGAAATAAACACGGACCAAATGTTGCACGTCTCATCCAATGATTAAGTGTTTTCTTTTAAAATAATTGACTATTAGTTTCTTGATTATTACATCACATGAAAGGTGTTTTAAATTGTATCCAGAAATGACGAATACGGAATTGAACGACTCTAAACGTGAACATTGCATATACCCTGCAGAAATGCGGAACTGGAAATTCTCGAACAAATTAAACTCCTCCGAGCGTACGGAATAAACGAAAACTGAATCTCGACGCGTCGAACAGAGTTCGAATCAGATTTAGATATGCAAAAGGCATAGAAATTCGCAAAGAATTGTGCCGTGCGGAGGAGAACGTCGATGATAATTCCAATATACTTAAAATGAGAGCAACACTCTTTTAAAACAAATTCAAACTAAAACACATTACGGGTAATTAAAAGAATACCTTCGATACAGTCGACGTAACTTTAATCGGTGATTTAGTGAAATCTTAAATATTTTGCACAGAATAATCAGAAAATCCGCCATTCTACTATAGGAATTCTATCCGGACGTAAAAATCCTGACGTGTAACGAGGTCTCAAGATCGGTAAAGCGGGTAACCTTCACCGATCCACAATGTCGACGAAGTGCCGTGTGACAAGAATACAAAATACCTTAAGTTTAAACAGTCTGAGAAACAGCAATTTCTTAAACACGATTCATGAAGCACGAGGTAAGAAATTTCTGGTAGAGCATCAAACAAGCTAAAAGAAGCTATCACCTTAGTAAACCACACATAATAGTCGCTATGACACGTCAGTCAATTCAATAAACTTACTATACTATACCTATTGGAACGTTACTGTCGCGTTACCGCATCGTTTGATCCTAACGTTCAATAAAGACAGTGGTTAATCTATTCAACACAGGAGGTTTAACGGTTGATACGAAATACGGCCTACAAAACCATCGAACATTTCGGACTGTATTACCATTAAACGAGATTACTACGACAATGCTATTCTTGAAAGTAGCGTCAAATACAACACTTATGATCCGTACATAATTGTTCGGGATTCTTGTAATTCCGAATGGACCACATATTTTTCGTGCATGTTTTTCCCATCCATGCACGACCGATCAGTGCACACTCATACCTTCGTTCCCGCTGTGAGTCCGTAAACGTTTCGACTGTAAAACAAAGCCTTTGATGCACCGACTGAGATGCATTCGATGACACGTTGTAAGAGAAAGAGAGATGAGAACAGGTGGTCACGGCGTGCATCGGTACCATCACGGCTAGCAAAAAGGATGCATCACAGCGGTTTCCAGTAAGATATAAAGCGGATCACAAAGTAAAATCTATTGAAGAGATGTATTGTATGCACTGCTATGTATCCACCCTCGCTAATGTATTCATGTGAAAAGAAACTATCACATCCCTGTCACGATCCTTCGGTCACACACTTAAATAAAGTATAGTATTTTATTATATACAAGTATCCATCTCAACTAATATACTTATCACATTCCTGTCGTTATCTGAGTTATATATCAACCCTAAATAATATTCCATTAGTGCAGCGAATGTAGCGAGGTAGTACATTGTATAGTGCGCGGCTAGTTCTGTGCTGTTCAGTGTAGTGCATCACTACATTGGGCGCGTCTGTGCACTGCGCAGGCGACAAGGGAGTGGCGTACCCACGCCGCTTAGCACTATTACGGTCTGATCTAATACATCTAGGTGTTCGGTTGGGCCAAGGTACGCGCCAAGCGCCGCCGCGTCAGGGCGCCGCCAGCCGACCTGTCGCCAACCACAACAGCCAACAATGGAACGAATGACGTATCAGACGCTAGGGGCGGGGCCAACGACAAATGCGACAAATCTGACACCTGCTATTAAGCAAATGAAGGTCACATCCAGCAACGTGAACCACGACCAGGCAAATTCTAATCAAGCGTGTGTTGCAACTAGCAACAGGTTCACACCGCTAGTTGGGTCACCCCAATGCACCATCACGGAGGCACGACCGGAGCGTATTCCGCCGATCGTCCTAAAACAGAACCTTGATAACCATAAGGTTTTCACTGCCACTTTGGCTAAATATATCGACAAAGCCGGCTACCCGAAAAAATTCTACACAAAAATGACGCAACAAGGACTGATCATCAAGGCTGAGTCCATAAGGACTTATCGTGAATTGATACGCGTCCTGCAAAAGGGCAAGTCTGATTTCTTCACGTTCACTCCTCAGAGTGAAAAGCAGGTCAACGCTATTCTGAAAGGTATGCCCCCGGGAGTATACACTGAAGATATTATGGGCGAAATAAAAGCAAAAGGTGCCCTGTTATTAAAGTCAGGGAAATCAAACATCGGGGAAGCGACTACGCACCGTTATTCCTGGTGTCATTACCAAATGGCACAAAATTAGAGGATATAAAGAAGGTACGTAGTATCTTCTACACCAAGATATACTGGGAGATGTACAAATCATCCTCCCAGATAACGCAATGCTAAAGATGTCAGCAGTTCGGGCACGCCGCCCGTAACTGCAACATACCATCAAAATGTGTTAAGTGCGGCAAGTCCCACGAATCAAGGGAGTGTACTAAGTCAAGGGACACTCCAGCCACATGTGCAAATTGCGAGGGCGAACACCCCGATAACTACAGGGGCTGTAAAGCCCATATCAAAGAACAGGAAAGGCGCGTCTTCCTGAAAGAAAGAGCAGCTGCTCGAAGATTACTAGCTGCACCACGGAATGATAATCGCAACTACCTAGGTATGAGGCGACAGGCTACCCGATACGTAGACGCCCCTGCACCCACGGTCAACAGATGGCAGCAGCCTCCACAGCAAACACATTTCTCCAAGGAACATTCCTATAGCAACGGTCTCACGATACCAGGACCAAACCAATTCGTAAACATGGCAAATGATTTCGACGCGTTAAACAAGACGTGCGATGTCGGCAAAATGATGAGGTTAGTCAACGAACTAACACACAAGATGCGTGAAGCCACGACAGAACAGCAACAATTCGCCACATTCTGGGCATTTTTAAGTCATCTCAATGGCTAGATACGCCCCAGCTGACTCACTTCATGTCACGTTCTGGAATGCAAATGGCATCCAACGCAAAAAGATGAGCTTCGCTTCTTTATGGAAGCACGCAATGTCGACATCACGATGGTCACAGAAACCAAATCTAGAGATAACCAGTACGTAGCAATCCCCGGTTACACAGCTTATCATAAGCCTAAGCCAGATGGCAAAGGAGGAGGAGTATCTCTGTATGTCAAAAAAGATATAAGGCAATACGGAGCACCTGAATTTCAGGTGAATACGTTACAGGTGATGGCAGCTATTATCGAAATTCCAAATAAAATTATAGTCGCAGCAACATACAAGGCTCCGAACTACCTCCTCCACACGCAGGATATTGACCGAGTGCTACGTCTCGGCAACAAAGTTATCATGGTCGGAGATTTTAATGCCCGGTGCATGCACTGGAATTGCCACGCGAGAAACCTAGCGGAGAGAACCCTAGAACTTTACTGTAGAGACGATCAGGAAGATCAAGCTTAGAGCAGCATTAAGGCGTAACGGTTACATTCCTACCCATCATCGTGATATCTGAACTTATAGCGATAATTACGTATAAGCATACTTAAAATCTTTGTAACAATAAAACTATAATGGTAAGCGAATATTTGTACGAACAAAGTAATGTCGGCTTGTGTGTAGTTCAATGCTACTTACTAACTTCCTAACATTGACACTGAACCATTAAATTTAGAGAATATTGATTTAGATAAACTGAATATTGTAAAAAATGCATTGAAAATCCAAAAACAAATACAATATCGAATAATCAAATACATTTTCATAAAGTAAGTTTTTGGATGATAATATGATATAATACCATAGTTGTGATATTAGTTTATATATCATACCATTGTATTAAAAAGAAAAAAATATGTAAGAATAAGACAGATAAACAAAATGAAGAAATCACCATCCAGAGACAACCAGAAGTGAAACTATCGTATCCAGTAACAAGTCCCCGAATTCTCCTTTAAGGCTGGAGGAGTTATATCTTCATATAAGCAAGCTAAGCTCTATGAGAAGATGACAACATTCCATCGATAATCAATAGATAAACATTCTGACTAGAAAACGCCAGCTAAGCTTTATGAGAAGATGACAGACAACATTCCATCAATAAGCAACAGGCATAAACATTCGAAATGGACAATGACGAATCGAAACCTATATAAAGAAATGCATTGTTAGATTTAAGTAGATTTGTTACAATTATTGTGTAGAGCAACATCTATGTAAATTTCACCAACACAAAACCAACGTATCAACAACAAATGCTATGCAGCGACGATCGCAAGGGAATTGTAAAGTTGGCATAGATCATCAATATGATCTACTGTCTCAAGTACTTTCTTCCTAAAAATAAACACAAAATGTTCATAAAACAAAAAGAAAAAAATGAAACTAAACGGAGAAAAGAATATACTTTCATGCCTCATTAAAAAATACATAAATCGCAAACATAATATATTAACACGGCAAGGATAAGACAAGAGACAACACATGTTGATAACGCGATGAGAAGCTGAATAGACAGTTTCCATCAAATAGCAATATCGAAAACCTATATAAAGTGATATATATTTAGATTTAGACGGATTTTTTATAAGTACGTTTGTGGAGTAACATCTATTTAATTTTATAATAGACTCCACTTGTGTTTTTTAAAATGAAGTTTCCGTCACACCAACACAAAACTCGTATATATCACATCCTAACTGAAGAGTTAGGTATGAAAAAGCTATCGGTAAGATGGGTGACACGTTTGCTGACAACTGATTACAAACGCAAATCTCCAAAGACTTTTTGGATCGATTTAAAAGCGATAATACCGATTTTATTCAGCGATTTGTGACTAAGATGAAACTTGGATTCATTACACTCTCGAGTCAAAACAACAATCAAAGCAACGGAAGCATTGCGATTCTCCACCACCAAAGAGAACAAAAATAAGTTTATCCACTGAAAAAGTTATCGCTCCAATTTTTTGCAATGCCAAAAGGATCTTGCTGACCGACTACTCTTCAAAGGATCTAACAATAACGATAGAGTATTATGCTAAACTTTTGGATCGACTCGATCGAAAGATTCGTGAGAAAAGACCAGATTTATCAAAGAAAAAAATCATTTTTCATCAGGACAATGCACATCCCCATACAACCGTTGAATTCATTACAAAACTCGCTAAGTTGAAGTGACTTGCTGCCCCATCTAGCGTATTCTCGAGATTTGACCGTCAGATTTCCATCTGTTCCCAAAACTTAAAAAAAATTCCTTGGCGGTAGGCGATTTTTGTCAGATGAAAAACTAATATTAACAATGAATTGCTATTTTCAGGACCTCCGAGAAAAGGAATTCCGGAACGGCATAAAAGCACTGGAGCATCGCCGGATGAAGTGTATTGAAGTTCCGAGGAACGATAATGAAAAATAAAAGTAATTTAAAAACACGAGTATATTCTTTCATTGTTAAACCACAAACTTCTCAAAATGTCCTCGTAATTTGTGATCGAAGATGAAATTTGGAAGGTGTTATCTGCAGTGTCCCGAGAGATAAATTATTCTACTGCCCAAAAACGAAAAGCAGCGGAGTTATATTTTAATTCATTTTTACTGTAATTGTTAATATTTACGTACAATTTTATTTGTATTGTAATTCAAAACAAAACAAAGTTACATTATGTAATATATAATATACATTTTCGATCGCAACTATGGAGGAGTCACCAGAAATTGACACGCTCTAAAAAAACTCGATCAAAATGAGTGCCAAACAAGGAAGCAAAAAAAATTTTAAAAGGAAAAACATATCTGTACTCTGAAACATATTTGTGTGAAAAATAAAAAAAAATATAAAGGCAGTGTTACGAAGCGGGTGCAGATCACCTCCCGTCCTGAACCTGACAATTGCAGTAAACCCAGTATGATTTAATAGAATGCTTCAAAGGATTTTATTAAGTGCCGACAAGATTGGCAGTACAATTGTTAAAAAGTCTATATTACATCCTCTAGAAAAAATTCTTCGAAAATCGTGTGCATGAAAAACTAGCTGATATCGAATAAATCTTAAGTAATGTTCAATTGTTTCACGCAACTAAAATAATTTATAACCAGATATAATAATTACACGTAAATTTAACAAATGTCAAAAGAATACAATACGTGCTTCAGATGAAGAAAACAGTTTTATAAAACGTGTATCTGTTGCCACAATCATCGGAAAACGGTACATAATAAATAATATAAGCGTATCAAAGACCATGCTATGCGACGTTCGCACGGGAATTGCAAGGGTGACATGGACCATCAATACGATCTAATGTCTCAAATACTTTCTTCCTAGCCCGTATGTAACCAATCACCGCTGTTCCGAATTTCGGTACCCCACTGAGGTGTGTCGTGAACCGATGTCCTATCGACCGGTTCTGCTGTACATTTAATGTTTTTGAAAACACGAAAGGACTACAAAAATGAGATGTGCGCTACACGTAGTACCAAAAAATACTAAGTGCGCACTGATTGGATGTGTAGTGAGCGTAATGTTTCTCTATGCCTTAGCAAAAGACAATCGTGTTCTTCGTAGCTCCAAGCTCCAAGTTTTCGCAATATATAAGAAACAGATATAATAACAAAAATAAGTCATCAAAAATAATAACATGTCTACAAGTTCGTGTACATCGGCATTCGTACATTTGTGCAGACGAAATACTTTATCTACCGAATGACTTGAATATACGATATGAAACAAAAATGATGAAAAACTAATATTGACAGTGAATTGCTATTTTGAGGACCTCCGAGAAAAGGATTACCGAGATGGCATAAAAGCACTGGAGCATCGCCGGATGAAGTGTACTGAAATTCCGAGGAACGATAATGAAAAATAAAAGTAATTTAAAAACACAAGTATATTCTTTTAAAGCTAGGCCGCGAACTTCTCAAAATGTCCTCGTAATTTGTGATCGAAGATGAAATTTGGAAGGTGTTATCTGCAGTGTCCCGAGAGATAGACTATTTTACTGCCCAAGAACGAAAAGCAGCGGAGTTATATTTTAATTCATTTTTACTGTAATTGTTAATATTTACGTACAATTTTATTTGTATTGTAATTCAAAACAAAACAAAGTTACATTATGTAATATATAATATACATTTTCGATCGCAACTATGGAGGAGTCACCAGAAATTGACACATTCTAAAAAAACTCGATCAAAATGAGTGCCAAACAAGGAAGCAAAAAAAATTTTAAAAAGAAAAAACATATATGTACTCTAAAGCATGTTTGTGTGAAAAATAAAAAATATATAAAGGCAGAGTTACGAAGCAGTGCAGATCACCTCCCGTCCTGAACCTGATAACTGTACTTTCAGATTGATTTTTATCCTTAATGCATCATCTTGATATTGAAAATTCAAAAAGAAAATAAAGTAAATAAGGCATAGTCAGAAGTGAAAATACACTCGCTAAAGATGCGAATGCACAACACGCATTGAAAGAAATTCCTGATCAACGATCAACAGAAAATAATTCAATTAAAAATGGTGGACTACGAAGAAACGGGTATGTAAAACGTATTTTTTAATTACCGAGCACTATTTTATTCGCAGGATTTTGCCATAGGTTCAGGTGGGCTCAGCAATTACCGACGATATCGACTGACCGATAAATCATTCACAAGATTTATTATCTCAACTACTTTCTTCTTAACTCGAAGGAAGACAAGGCCGATGCCGGCTAAAGGACTTCGATCCAAAACAGTGATTCTCAACCACTGTGCCGCGGCACGTTAGTGTGTTGCGAGATCCTTGACGTACGCCGCCACTGCGAATGTCCATACATAAGCGACGTCAGACAAGTAATTCAATCGGTTCTACCTTCCTAGCGAAGAGGATTGATAGCACGTCGAGACACCGTACAGTGCGTATGGTAGTTGCTTAAGCAGTTAACTGTGTCAAGTGTGCTATCAGGCCGGTCAAAGTAATATAGGAAAATATGAGCATGCTATTTAGTTTTACGGACTTAATTACATGGCGTCAGTTGCTCGATTTATAAGTCATTTTATGTATCGTTTTACTATTGGCAGAGAACAGGAACATGTATAAATGCCTCTGATTGGTCTGACAAAAATTGCATTCTTAGCAAAACAGTGTTTAAAATTTCATCTGTTTAATATTATTCATTATCGCTGTTTAGACGCTTCGTGAAGATGAATTTTGCTCAGCGTAATTGTTTCATAAGTAATGTCCCGAGGGATAAATTATTTTATTGCCCAAGGACGAAAAGCAGGTGAGTTAAATTTTAATTTTATTAACTTTCATTATCAATAGTTATTTATGTACAATAGTTAATTATATTCGTATTGTAGAGCACGACTATGGCTTCAAGCAATGGGAATTGGTGAAGAACATGCTGATGCTGCATCAAAAATGATGAGATTGTGTAGCTATCAGTTTAAAACAAGCGACTTTACCAATTCCCTACAAAGCCGCTTAAATAGATCAGCCGGCCCATCTTTGTGCTTGGAGAGACAGGTATAAAATGTTTTTTTATTTAACATAATCTACATCTGTTAAAAATAAATAAAGTGGTTTATTAGGTATGGCTTTGAAAAATATTTTTTTTTTCAAAATCATGCTATGTGAGATACAATGATCCGAAAGTACCTAATTTGTTTTTGGGTAGCGATAAACATTTGTATAATAAGTGCTATTTAAATTTTAGCCACCGTCTGCAGTGTTTCCATCGACCAGCACGATGGAAACACCGATTGCTCCTACCATTGCAGATGAGATCGATCTGCCAGTAAATGTAAGTATTCACAACTTTTTATATTCTAATTTATTTTGTAGAATTATAAAAAAAATATTATAATCATTCAAATTGTAGCCACCATCTGCAATGTTTCTGTTATTATTTTGAACAGAAACACTGGTGGTATAAGTTAATTTAGTAATTCAAAATAGTACAATGTTATATGATCTAATATATGTATATGTTAGATCGCAACTTTGGAGGAGCCGTCAGAAATTGCCACAAAATCTCGTGTAAGTAGTTGTTATTCTTTGCATGATTAGTACATCTTACGTTCAAAGTCTATTAACTTTATTTATATTTTAGAAACCAACATTAATATCTCTTCGAGTTATTAGAAAATAAATCCCGAATACGTCGAGTATAGATAGATTTATGAAAATTTTAAAAAAGAAAAAAATATATCTGTACTCTGAAACGTGTTTGTGCAAAAGATAAGAAAAATATAAAGGCGTTGTTACGAAGCAGTGCAGATCACTTGAATTTAATTTTCAAAGATCTTCCTGCTACAGCCCAAATGTTGTTGGCCTCACAGGTATTAATTTTTCAAATGATTAAATGTTTACATTATCGTTTATAAACATGTATATTTTTTATAGCCTCGTGTCAGGGGTGTGGCACAGTCAGGCAAACGGTGGACTGAAGAAGAAAAGTTGTTGTGTTTGTCTTTCTGGAAGAGAAGCCCAAAAGGTTATCGTTTATTACGGAAATTAATTGCTTTACCATCGATCAATACTTAAAGGACTCTTTTGATGTTGATCTCTTTGAAACCAGGTGTGAACGACTACATCGTGTCGTACCTAACGAGCATGGTCAGTAATTTAAAGGTCAACGACAACTTCTGTTCATTGATGTTTGATGAAATGTCAATTCGCGAGGGGTTGTCGTATGACCAACGTGCTGATACAATTACTGGGCATGTTGACACGGACGCCGGATTCATAGGGAAGGAATATGCAAATAGCGTTATGGTTTTCATGTGGCAAGATGTGAGACGTAGCTGGAAGCAACCAATTGCCTACTACTTTTGTCGAAATTTAACTTCAGGTCATTTGTCACGAATGATCATTGAAGTTATTCGGCGAGTAGAGTCAACTGGACTTCGGGTTGCGTGCACGGTTTGCGATATGGGATGCAATAATGTGAAAGCATTAAATTCCTTAAAATTGAAAAAATAAGACCCCTTTTTTGGTTTCGAAGGTCGAGCAATTTTTACAGTGTTTTATCCACCTCATTTACTCAAATGCACTTGGAATATGCTTATGAAACACGATATACGCTGTGAAGTTGCATTGGGGGACACTTCTTTCTTTGCTGAAACCAAATGGACTCATATTTAAAAATTGTACGAAGTTAATATGGGCAATGTTCGCTATCGGCAATTTCCCAAATTAACAGAAGCCCATTTGTCTCCAGGTATGCGAAGTATGAAGGCGTCTTTAGCAGCACAGGCAATGAGTCAGCCTTGTATCACAAGCGATTCTTCCGGGAGAAGCACTGACTACAGCAGTTTTTGTAAAGACTGTCGACTCGTTGTTCGACAGTCTTAATGGAGTCAGTGTTTCTCCTGAGAATGGAAAAGATCTCCGGTGCTGCATTTCAAAAACTTTACAGCATATACGGTTTTGGGAAAAAAATTAAGCAGTTGTAAAATCCTGGGTGTATTTGACAAAGTCAGGAAGGTCCCTTACACCTTCCTCACAAAACGGATTGATTATAACACTGCGAGTAATACGGGGAATATGGGAATTTTTAAAAACTCAAGGATTTCGTTATCTACGGACAAGAAGTTTCAATCAAGATCCTTTAGAGAATTTCTTTGGCTTGGTTCGCTCTTGCTCGGGGTAACGATCATCCTACCGCAGAACAGTTTGAATCTGCATATAAAAGTTATAATGAAACCGTAAAGTTGTGCATAATTAAAGGTGTTTGCTTTATCTCAATTCCATGGTACTGCAAACGTGAAAATCGGAAACTGGTAGATATAAAAATTAAAAAAAGAAAATTTTCCAAATTAAATTGATCTTCACAGTTCGTCCATTCCTATATTATGATATTGCAGATTCAAATTAATAATTCTGAGGTTGTTTTTAGCCATTTCGATATTCCTAGACTTTTGAAAATCTTCCAGACCGTGCTGTTTAGTTATTAAGTGTTGTTTATTTTTTATTAGCGTTTATTTATTTATTATTAGTATTTATTTATTTATTATTAGTGTTTATTTATTTATTATTAGTGTTTATTTATTTATTATTAGTGTTTAATTATTTAATATTAGTGTTTAATTATTTAATATTAGTGTTTAATTATTTATTGTTAGTATTAAGTATAGTTTTAAAATAAATAAGTTACAAAGATAATGGTCTTTTTTGTTAATTGTTAACAGCATCATACAATAGTATGATTGCAAGAAAATTTAAATTTATAATATTATTCACATCCATTCAAAAATGTTTAATTTTAACACAATTCTATTATAATTTTAAAGTATTGAATTTCGTATTTTATATCGAATTCATTACTTTAGAATTATTATTAAATGTGTTAAAATTAAACATTTCTGAATGGGTATGTACATTAGCGCTAATATTCAAATTTGAAGTATTCAAACCTCCCGCACAAATATCGCGCGGACTGTGCCATCTAATTAAGTCCGCAAAATTAATACCCCGCACCCCCCAGCCCATCGTTTTCATGCCATAGATTTTTAACCCGTACCTTGTCATCTAGAGATACTTTATCTATGGTTTCAGCTAAGATATTAATGCAAAAATTATGAAAATGTGAAGTCAGCTGGGATGAATCTGTACCGGTCGAACTTCATACAAATTGGATTGATTTCAACAATCAATTACACGTGTCAAACGAAATTCAGTTCACTAGAAGGGTGATTATAAACAATGCAAAGGTCACAGAAGTTCGCGGGTGTTGTGACGCTAGCGAAAAGGCATATGGGGCATGCATTTATATACGACGTTCTGTTGATAATAATAACAAAATCATGACAAATTCGTTATTCTTTAAAAATCGTGTCGCACCATTCAAATCAATATCCCTGCTTAAACTGGAGTTATGCGGAGCACTTTTATTATCGCGATTAATCAAGGTCGTATTTACAATCATTGTGTAAAAAGATTGACAATATCTATTTATGGTCAACTATAACCTTACAATGGATTCACACGCACCCTCATTTATTGAAGAGTGTCCGAAATAAGAAATATTTACAAGGGTACATCGTGGAAACATGTCATCAAAGGACAATCCTGCAGACTTGGTGTCGAGGGGACAAACACCAACTGAACTCATTCAAAATGAAATTTGGAAAATAGGCCCACAATGGTTAAGAATTGAATTATGAATTGATTGTAACTTGAATTATAGCGGGAGTTGCTGTTTGAGGGATGGTAGGAGCAGGTTTTGTATGGAATAGAATTGATATTCAACTGCTAAAGAGTACAATAGATACAATAGATAATGATATAGAGAAGATTTATGAGCAGATCAATATACATACAGACACTCTCAATCAATTAGCAAAAAATGATGAGTGGGTATTTCATACACTAACTCATGTTGAAAAGGATCTAGAGGAGATAAGAGATTATATTAATTGCCATCTTGTTATAAATGAGATAGTATTAACTAAAGTATCCAATTGGATATATCTGATATTGCAAAGCTTCATTCGTGCAATCAATTCAGCTCTTGTAGGCCAGATAAATTCGGATTTACTACCTGGAAAGTCATTGAAGGAGTTGATAAAGAGCCATGTATCATTAAGGAACACTATATACCCCAACTCCCCTAATATGTTATACAAGGTTGGGAGATTTGAGGTAATCAATATAAATAAAGAAATACCATCCATTATTGGGATTATAATCCTTCCCAATGTGCAACCGAAGCCCATAGGGAGGATGTACAGATCGTACCAGTGTCCATTTTTCCTCTCAAGATCATTCGTAAAATTAAATCTTCCAGAATTTATTACGATTGAATACGATGAGAAGGATTGGATCCAAATTGGCTATGATGAGTGTGTGTCTTCTCCTGGAGAGATTCTCTGCCCTCCCCATTCAGTCTCTGGTAAAATAAATAGATGTCTAAACTCGATGTCCTCTAATACATCTGATGATTTTTTTAGAGTACTGTGAAATAAATCCTGTTTCAAATTATATTGATCATGTAATTAGTAATGCAATAGGATTAATAGCATGTCCAACTAATTCAACTATTAATGTTATATGGATTACAGATCATGGCATTAAAAAAACTAGGAGCTTGAATCTTAGTATCAGGTCTAGATTATTTACAGCCACTGATGGAAGTGAACTTCTGTACAATAACGATATTCACAAGATCAGAGACAGTGTTATAGTTAATGTCTCAACAAATAGTATTGATATTGGAAAATGGGACCTTGACAAAGTGAACACAGGGATCACGACAGGAACGTGAGAACATTTTGATTAAGACGAATACATGGATTAAATATTGACAGGTCAGTTGAAATTTCATTAGTCAGACCGTGACACATTTATAAACAAGTGTAGCTGGATACATAACACAGGTATAGCAACTTCTTGTTGTCTGTACTTGAACCGTTGTCTCTGGACGTCACGCCATTCACATTTGCAGCCACCGCACTCCTCCTCTTCTTGATAACGTGCAGGTGTTCGTTGTAAAGTAGTTTTCTGTCGAAATGGACACACCGAGGTGTTTTACGGTACACTTCGATTCTACAGGCGCTCCTCTCATGAAGATTTTTCCTGGATTCGGAGCTCTCCGCTCCTTACACTACCTACTTACTGCCTACGATTTCTAAACAACGTGACAAAGGACAAAAGCAAACTTATGGGTCCACTAAGGGTAAAGGAAATGCAACGATCGATGATAGAAATCATAAAATTGATTCGGCAAGAATGTTTTCAACCTGAATTCAACATTTTAACGAATTCAAGGCCTACTCAAAAGTCCATTGATCTCCGAGCACTAAATCCATTTATCGACGATGATGGATTAATTCGTGTAGGGGATAGATTAAAGAATTCACAGCTTCCATCCCATGAGAAACATCCAATTGTGCCGCCAAAAGGTCATCATATAACGGAACTAATAATACGCGAAAAACACATTGAACATTTACATAGTGGGACTCGAGCTACACTGCATGCCGTAAAAACAAATTACTGGCCGATATCAGGAAGAAACGTTACGAGACAGATTGCAAGACAATGCATAAAATGTTTTCGAGCAAAGCCTGATAATTATTCATATATCATGGGAAATCTTCCACAAGACAGAGTCACTCGTGCACGTCCATTCTTAAATACAGGTGTAGATTACTGTGGTTCATTTTTTACAAAGAAGACGAAAGTCAGGAATAGAGGAAAGGTTAAAAATATCATCCTGGCAGCATATCCAATTCATTCGACAGCATTTTTGGAAACGATGGTCCAAAAAATACCTAAACGAGCTCAACATACGCAGCAAGTGGCAACAACAAGGAGCCGCAACAATCAGGATAGGAATCACGGTTGTCCTCGAGGAAGACGACCTTCCACCTATGCGCTGGTCTCTCGGACGGACAGTCAAGGTGCATCAAGGAGACGACGGAGTCGTACGAGCAGTGGCCGTCAAAACCACGTCAGGAACTTACGATCGCACAGTCAAACGAGTGGCACCCTTACCTATCGAGGAAAACATGAACATTTGGCATTAGGATTAATTTTGTATTCATAATTTTGTTAATCCAAATGTTATTATGCATATGTGCAGTAATTTTGTAACTTCAGTGTTGACAGGTTGTAAATCTACTAATCATACGTGACAGCAAGCATTTAACTAAGAACTTTAAATTTTGTTAATCATTAAGAGAGTGTATTACATTAATGGATAAGAAAAAAAATTGAACACGGTGTGTTCAAAGCCGGCGGTACGTTATGACTCGGTATGTGTGATCGGCGTCAGAAATTTGTATTCGACAATTAGAAGCAGTAGACAGCCTGGCCGGTGCCTACGAAGGCATATTGCATTGTTAGAGCAGGCTAATGTGGCAGACACGGGTTTTTGGGAGTCTTCTTCATGCGGTCAACCAGAGCAGTTGACTTTGATATTTGCACTAGTCCACATTAGAACAAATTCACAATTCGGAATCAGATCTGCATTGATTCATTATATTAAAATAAAATACACTTAATATTAAAATAATAAGTGCGTGCAGTTTGACATTGCAGAAGGTCTGCATATGCTTCCTGCACAAACTCAATCTTGTACAAACATAATACGGTCTTTTCGTTAGTCGGTGATCGAACATATATTTTTAAGAACCGAAACCTGAAAAATATCTTAGAACGAAACCGAAAACCGAACGTTATTCCGATTTAACCGCGCGACGCATCGAGAATCGAAGATTCGGCGAGGCACAGGCGTAATAACTGTTCTCACAGACCTGTCAGCAGTGCACGTTCCTGTTCTTACGTCCGCCGCGAGCTCCATCGAAGTCGGCATCCGGACCGAACCGCATTCGAACGCCTCCGTCCGAGGTTTCGTACCGGCGTAGGCAGATCACGTCGCGTTCTCTCTGTAAAGAACATCGATACTTTCATACCTTCATCGATACTCGGCGAAGTACGACCGGACTCGATTCAAATACAAAAAGGATCGCACGTACCTTTTCCCGAACGTCATCGTAGAAAAATTCACAGCCGACAACTTCCGGAACACACGGTCGCCTCTGATCGAGCGAGATCTTATACGGTTCACATCGGCGGCGGAGTACCGGGTTCGACGATAACGGTTAGCGATGACCGGCGAGCACGCACCGATGGGAATTCGGATCTCGTCCGTCGTCGGATCGATTCACAACCGTACACTTCGACTAATTATTCCTCTACCGAACATAAATTCCGAACACGGTCTCGTGGCTCGTATATCCCAAAAGTCCACCACGTTTCGATCGGGGATAATCGGAGTTGTTGGACGATTCGCTGCAACTTTGACAGAGTTCGGACAGCGAAGTCAAAACACCTGCGAGGGTAATATTACACTGGCCTGGACGCAAGCTCGCCGAAAATTTATACAGTTCTTTCCGCCACGCGCCTCACACAAGTCAAAGATGAGACTGAAAGCCGACGACGACAACAATTAAAAAATCGACGACAATAATTAAAAAACCGACGACAATAATTAAAAAATCGACAACAATTAAAAAATCACCATTGACAATAATAACAAAAAACAGTTCACAAACAATCACGATTTTCGACAAAAGAAGAAATAAACGCGCACGAAATAAAGTCCAATTGAGATAAACGAGAACGATTCAAAAAGTACGTCGACACACAGCGAGAAATTCACAACCGAACACCGCACTTTCCCGACAACAAGATGTCGGACCGAGTGCGGATCAGAGACGCACTGTTGCGACGGGCCCGAACGGCACGACGGCCGCCGATAACTACATGCACAATGCTTCATCCACGAACTAAACGTAAAGGTCCTCATGCTGCAATAACGCATATTTTATTTAGCAGCTCGAATTGGCATCGAACAAGACTTTCGTCCAAGAGCGTCATCTAGACAAACTCTTCGCGTACGGTCGAACTAGTGAGACTAGAGATGCGTCTCGATTTTCTAGCGCGAAATATGTGCAAACCAATAGAAACAGCATTTCTGAACCACGTGATCGTGGCTGGCGTGCTCGTAAGGTTGGTGTTCGGTGTGTTTTTTTTTCCAGATATTTCGGAACTTGAGAGGGTCAATAGCAATAATAAGACAAGATGCAATATTAAGTATAGGCGTCTCGTATCCCCGGGAACAAAAAATCAACATCTCAAGCAACTAGGCACAACACAAGTCCAAGATACTCTCAAAATCGCAATAAAAATTCCTCGCTCTGTGTGCAGCGCTTGAGACGCAGACACACACATACTATCGCGTGGGGCGACTATACCGTGAGCGATACATTTTCACTGGTTTCAATGATGCACGTTCGCATTGGTGCTACTGTACGACGTCACAACAATCACTATTCACTGCAACCTTGATTGAGTTCAGGCAGCGAAGAGCCAAAACACCTGCGAGGGTGATATTACCCCGGCCTTAATACACACTCACCGAAAATTTATAAAGTTGTTTCCACCGCCCGCCTCACACGAGTCAAAGATGAGACTGAAGGCCGACGACGACGACCATTAAAAAATCACCATCGACAATAATAACAAAAAACTGTTCACAATCACAGTTTTCGACAAAAGAAGAAATAAACGCCCGCGCAATAAAGTCCATTTAGATAAACGGGAACGATTCAAAGTAAATCGACACACAGCGAGACATTCACAACCGAACACCGCACTTTCCCGGCAACAAGATGTCACACCGAGTATGAATCTGAGACGCACTGTTGCGACAAGCCCGACCGACACGACGGCCGCTGATAACCACATGCACAATGCTTCTCATCCACGAACTCTAAACGTAAAGGTCCTCATGCTGCAATAACGCATATTTTGTTTGGCAACTCGAATTGGCATCGAAGAAGACTTTCGTCCAAGAGCGTCAACTAGACAAGCTCTTCGCATATGGTCGAACGAAGTAGTGAGACTCGAGATGCGTCTAGACTTTCTAGCGCGAAATATGTCCAAACCAATAGAAACAGCATTTTTTGATCCAAGTGATCGTAGCTGCCGCGTTCGTAAAGTTACACTCTCATTGGTTTCAATGATACACATTCGCATTGGTGCTACTGTATGACGTCCGCAAGTTACTACGTCGTCACGACTGTCGCGCGCGTTCTTGCGTCACTAGTCGCACGTGTACTCACATTTCGTGACGTAAATACTTTGAATCAGTTGTCGATTAGCATTTCAGTTTGGAAAATATTTCAGACGATGTCGATTTTAATTGAAAATAACGATGTATTTCTTTTATTTTATTTGATAATAGTTCAGTTTAAGGACTTTTGTGAAAAGGGACTTTGAAAATTCAAATTTCTTGCTAAATTGATTGGTTATAATGTAAAACATGATTTTAAGTCGGAGGAGCAAGGACTGCAATAAACAATATGAAAAACAGTAAAGAAGTAACTGACTGACAGAAGGTCTGAACTGCAAAAATGGTCTTTTTATCTCAAAACACGCTTTTACATTGAACAATCACCGGTAGAAGCACCAAATAATCACTTGTATAATACATTTTGCTACATTTAAAAGCGAAAAAGTTCGCGTAAGAAACTCAATAAAACTAGATATTCGTGTGATTCGCTGTCATTATTTCGCGTAGCGCATCCGTTATGGCACGTTTATGTGCGTATGAACAAGTGACGCTTTTATAAATAACTTATTGCAAATATTTGTACTCGGGGCTGTATACCTGCGCTTGGCAGAGTCAAAAAAAGGTGAGGGCGAGAATGGTGGAGAAGGTGTGGGGAAGGTAGTCTATTTTTAGTTATATAATTCATAATATATATTGACCAGTTAAAACATTGACTTTAAAAGCGTCACTAACTTACACGCAAACAACAAAACTTACAGGAAAGATACTTATATTTTATATAAACAATGATGTTAAGACCCGAATAAACAGTATTACACATAAAATATACGAATATAAAAAAAAACAAATTTAAGTTAGGAAAGTTAGCCGTTGCTCATCTGATGTGTAATGAAGAGATTTACACACAAAACATTTTTTAAATGATCAAAGGGCTGTATGAAATAACTATATGACATGAAAATATTCAATTATAACGACGTGTACGTGCTTTGTGATCGACGGCACTCTCCTGAACAAATAAGTCAAAATCACAACAGAAAACCGATGACTCACGACTAGAATCGGCGTGTATGACTAAAGCCGAATGGGAAAAACACCAACGTTCACCGGCCTTTCGTAACACGTTTCGATTTCAGAGTACGTACCGTGTGCCATCTCGAGATCGATTCGAGCAGACGAACCGATACGAGTCCTGCGATCGCTGCCGTCGATTCACGAGCCACACGACCTGTGACTTCGCGTGTCGTCGTCTATGCCGAAGGAACTCCTACGTATCGTCAGAGACGTCGCGCAGCGTCGGTCGAACCGCACGTACTCTACCTCGAACAAAAATCCAAAAATCAGCGTAATTAGTTACGAATAGAGAACGAGTCTTACTCGTGCACGGTGGATGAAATAACTCGAACGCATCGACGATAGAGACGGCTGAACGTACCTCTCGCGGACGACCACGTCGGCGAGAGATTCACGTCGACAATCGGCCGACGTCACTTTTGTGCACGTCACACGTGCATGTCGCATTCTTTATGAGGCGTTCAGCCTCGCCCTCGAGTGGCCTCTCGAGCAGATGGCCTTCCGACTCTTCAAAACGTCCTGTCGGACGACTACCGGACCCCGCGAGGCATCGCAGAAGGCCTCCCGTTCCGTACAGTCGCCACGAATCTCGAACCTGGGTGAGGACGATAAGGTCGTGATTTTGGGCCGCGATACTACCGGCAGCCTCTGATGACGGTAGCAGGTTCCGGAACTGCTGCAGGGCGTAGTGGTATACCGGTTAGGTTTGGCAGAGGCGATCTTCTTCGACTCCTGGCCCCGCGAGGAGTCGGTTATGAGCGTTCTGGCAGTCCGTCCGGCACTTACAGATGCCTTTTTAGACTCCCTCGATGAAAGCTACGTTAGCCTGAAGTCTATCGCTGGTGATGCCGTCCTTTTTATTCGGGAGACGCTCTCGACGATGTGAGCTCTTAATTCCTCTCAGAAAATCTGGATGCCAGTCGAACCCTTCCGCATTTTTCGATTGTAAGATGTTGTAAGATGTTTCGATTTAAGAGTATGTGGTCCACGCCATCGTGAAATCGATCCGTGCAAGAGATCCGATAAGAATCCAGCGATCGCTGCCGTCGACTCCCGTGCCTAATCCGTGACTTCTCGTGCTGTCGTCAGTACAGAACAAGCTTTCACACATCGTCTGAGATGCAGTATCGCGACGGTCGAACCGTGCGTACTTTTCCTCGAAACGAAATTGAAAAATCAGCCGAGTCGACTACGAGACGAGAACAACTCTTGCTTGTGCACGATGGCCAAAATAGCTCGAATACGACTATAAAAATAATCAGACATAGTTAAACATACCTCTCACGGATGATCTCGACGGCAAGAGATTCACGACGTTTTTCCATTTCTTGATTTCGGCTATCAGACAATTAACCTCACTTATTCATACACACGATCGTCGTCAGACTAATCGTCAGTAAATGGAAGTGGATCGACTAAAACGCGTTTTCTTTTATCGGCCGACACCATCATCCGAAGAATAAATCATAACGGCGACAATTAAGAACGATCGCTGAAAACAAGTGTCAAACAGAAGAGTATATACGGTTGTCAAGCAAAACAATCTTGAAGTTAGCAGTGAGTCTTCATCTATGCATGAAACAGTCACCAACGCTCCTTAATCAAAAATAATCTACCAACCAACTATCACTGTAAAGTACGAGTCGGATGTGTATTAATAACACCAGCTGTTAATCAATTATTTTTATTCATGTATTTTATACATGTTCGTGATTCTGGACCATACACAATTCCGCACTGTATATATATTTTGTTTTAAAGGCGCGTTCACACGTCACGCGCAGTATATATAAATATTCCATTAAGCCTGGTTCGCCTTCACATACAAAACAATCACGAAATGTTTCGATGAAATAATTCGAGCGACTCAGTTCTTCGAGTAAACGTATGACAAGACAAGGCACCTAGAATAGTATTCGTTTCATATTGTGTATATCATAAATAAAGACCTGTAAACTGACTTTTTATCTATGTTATACGATTTGCAATAACTTACCGCAGTTTCATACCAAGCTCGCACACGGCGCGACGGTAAACCTGGCCCGATGCAACGCACACTACGCTAATGGACTAAAGCGCCACATGACGTCAGAACGATTGAAGAACGATTCGATAAAGTACTAGTATTTTGCCAAAATCACCATTTAAAATTGTTTGATCAGTTATTTGGATTTTGCTGGGAGTGCACCCAGTGTGAAGTGTATGACTGCAAACGTTCATTTCTGACTAATCTTATGTGCCGTGCGCTAAACTTCCGATAGTATTATTTGAACCATAATACCATAGATAAAGACTCTCCAAAGCATAATACGCTCTGGTATTATGCAAACGATTACAATCGAAACGTAACTCTGTCAGTCCGCGTTACTTGAAAGAATTTCAAACGCATTTCTTATGATATGTTCCGAATTACGTTCCAATCACGTTTGCGATGAATTTTAATCGCGAAATCTCTCTAGTGATCTTTTTTTTAAAAAAAATCGCAACAGTCACCAGATAATTCCATATCGCTGATTAAGAACGACGGTTCGTCGACAATCTCGCCGTTATGGCAAAGACATTAAAGAATTATCTTGCATCTAAGTTTGAACCGTGACTGCAAAGGTTTATTTCAGACAAATATCGCACATTGTGTTCTAGTATTACTAAAATTGGCGAAACGAACTTCCAATATCAAAGTTTAAAAAAACTACATTTTCTGTAATGTAGATTTCGAGATGATTTTTTCAATATTAACTTCTTTAGATAATACGTGAATTGATTTTCTTTAGCTATACTATAAAAATATCATTTACTATTTAGTTAATAGTAGTTTTCCACAAATATTAATATCGATAAAGTCAGTCCATAAAAGAAAATAAAAAGTATTTTAACCAAACAGCACAGTTTCAGCGAACGGTGTGATCGAGTAGTTAGGTTAGGAGTAGTGATCGAGAACAATTACTCTTCCGTACTAAAGAATACGTAGGTTCACATCCCCCCGTTCTCAATTTCTTTAGTTAATAATATTTTTGTTTTTAACTTATTTTTTGTATGATTTTCTACTTATAATTAATTGCTCATTGCTTGTGTAATTACAAAAGATTTTAACAAAACGATACCGATGAGGTTCAAACGAGTGCAAACATCTCTACGACCGTTCGACATAGACGGACATTGGTATATATCGTTGGAAAAAGCGTAAAATTATCTACAACATATATGTTTTTTATGATTTTTTACCGTTGTTTACGGCAGCAATGAGCAGTTAATCATAAATGACGATTTTAACAGACCGATGTCAATTCAGAATGTAAAATGAAATGCGTTCGCTCAGCTGATGTGCGTACAACCTCTGCTATCTCGTTCACTTTCACTCGCCGATCAGAAAAAAAACATATCGTGGACTATATCTATGATTTTTAAAGTGACATCTGTTCTGGAGCATACTGGGCGTTATGCATATTCGATTCTCGTTCTGCCACGTTTAAATTCATTCGCCAAAATTCGATCTATTTCATAGAAAAGACAAGATTCACTAAATCTAGGAAATATCATTTCATGGATGTATTTCGCTGTTTTCTCTTCCAAATAAAAGAGCTGAATCACACTTCGAATTTTGCATTTACGCACGAAACGCTTGTATTGAAATGTGTCAAACGAAATGACCTGCAACTTTGCACACGTTACAACTGAGATGAAACTATATGAAAACATATATATCTGTCTCGCTTTACAGAGTTTTACCAGGCTGGTTTAATAATTTTAGGAAAAGGTTTGCCGTAGGTAGTGTGGAAGTTAAAAGAGAACAAACCCCTCCGATTAAGAGGCAGCTAGTGAGTTTCCTGACACCTTAAGGGAACTTGTAGAGAAGGGATATGAATCATAGCAGGTATTCAACACCGATGTAATCGTTCCATTTTAGAAGAAAATTCTACAGAGTATATTCATTTGCAATGAAGAGAAGCGAACATCAGACAGAAAGGAGTAATCTTTAATCATTTTAGATGCATATATATATATATATATATATATATATATATATATATGTGTGTGTATATATATATATATGTGTATATATATATATATATATATATGTGTATATATATATATATATACACATGTAACATTAACTTTCAAAACTTTTTAAAACACGGTGCATCAAATTCAAGGTAATAGTTCAGTTTAAGGACATTTGTGAAAACGCACACTAAAAATTCAAATTTTTTGCTAAATTGATTGATTGCAATATAAAATGTGATTTTAATTCGGGGGAGCAAGGATTTTGCAATAAATAGTATGAAAAAACAGTAAAAAAGTGACCGAATGACAGAAGGTGCGAACTGCAAAAATGGTCTTTTTTATGGCAAAAAAGGACTTTTTTTATCGTAAAAAAAGCTTTTTCATTGAACATTTATCGATGAAAACACTGAATAGTCACTTGCATCATATATTTTTCTACATTTAAAAGCAAAAAACTTCGCGTAAAGAATTTAATGAAACTAGACATTCGCTTGACTTGCCTGTTATTAATCTGCGCATCGCAGCCATATGCATACGCATCCGTTGTGGCGCGATCATATGCATGTAAGTTAGTGACGCTTTTAAAATCCGATTTTAAGTAGTCAATATATATCCTGATTTATAAAATTAAAATTAGACCTCCTTCATCCTCATCCTCACACTTTTTTGGCCCGACCGAGCGCAGGTATACTTCCCTGAGTACAAATAATTTGTAATAAATTATTTCTAAAAGCGTCACTTGTTTACACGCATATGAACGTGCCATAACGGATGCGCCGCGAAGAAGAATGACAGACAAATCACGCGAATATCTAGTTTCATTAATTTTCTTAAGCGAAGTTTTTCTCTTTTTAATGTAGAAAAATATATTATACAAGTGATTATTCAGTGTTCAATGAAAAAGAGTTTTTTACGATAAAAAATTCCTGTTTTGCCATAAAAAAGACCATTTTTGCAGTTCGCACCTTCTGTCAGTCGGTCACTTTTTTACTGTTTTTTCATACTATTTGTTGTAAAATCCTTGCTCCCCCGACTTAAAATCACATTTTATCTTGCAATCAATCAATTTAGCAAAAAATTAGAATTTTTAAGGTGCGTTTTCACAAAGGTCCTTAAACTGAACTATTACTCGTTTCTACAATTTTTGCAGTGTTTCATTTGCACGGACACTAGAAAAAAACGTTGTTTAGTTTTATCAAAACTACACTGAGGAACAATACACATTTTCTTTTAAGACACTTTTTTACTAAACAGTAACCACAAACACTACAGATTGAGATTAGCTTACTTTTTCAGTGCGGACATAAAGAATGAGCGCGACAAGAGGAAACAGTGGAGTGTTCGTGTGTGTGAGAGATAAAATTCTGAGAAAAACCAATTGGTAGTTTTACCTGGTGGCATTTACATTCTCTAACCAACAAAATGTATCGGCAGTATAAGCGAGTAGCAATGGTGCCTCTACCTAATCTTACCTTACTTGTCACCGCTCTCGAAATAATAGAGTAATTTCAATAATAGCATTATCTTTGAATAATAGGATTTTCAACTAATCGACTTTTCATGGAAGTTAAGTATTAAAAGATAGTAAAATGGCATAAAGTTTTAAAAGATGATAAATGTCGCGCACTTGCATACGGTTAACGATTTTGTCTTCGTTAGTATATATTTAAAATTCGCGATACACTCGGAAAGATATGGGTGGGAGGCAGCGAATCCGAACAGTAGTTCAATTACGACGCTGAAATATCACAAGTGATAGAAATCGTGTGCAATGGAGTTCGTCGACGAAGTGAAAAAAGAACTGATTGAAGACACTCAGGAATGTGTCAATAGGAGACGGATTACAAGTAAGTTTTCCACTCATACATATAAACATCTGGGTACACTTATTTACTCATGTACAGGGTCAAATAGTAAGAACGCCGTGCAGAAGCTCAGACATACAAGCACCGAAATTAAAACTAAACACGAAGTGCAGAAGCATCTGTGTACAGTCGCGATCAAGCTGCTCGAGATGTTGATCGAGAAAAACGGGTCGAAATGAACTATGACATTTCAATAACTGAACTGAAGGAAAAGATGCTCGATTTAGAGAATCAGTTATGTCAGAAGTGATAAATATGGTTTAATCATTGTGATTATGTTACAGGATGTTTTTTGCTAATAATATCATGATGATAGGTGTAAAAATAAAATTATTGAAAAAGTGAGACTAATTTCATCATCGAGAACAGTATATAAAACACGTGTGCATTTATATCTTTAATCTGATTGTTATAGTTTCAAATAAATTGTACAATAATTAAAATATACATTTATCAACAATCAATTTAAACGTATACACTGCGACCATATGCTATTTACAGGCTGAGAATTATATATAGCGTCCGACGACAATCGGCGATAGTATGTTATTCTATTCCGGTCGATTGTTAAGCTTAGCCACAACAGTATATAAACGGTAGTTGAGATCTCATAAATCAGTCAAGTAACAGAACCCGTGTGGTTATATTCATCATAGTAACAACAATTAAACAATAATAGTAAACAAATATTTATTGTGTTTTATTTCAAACCTGCTGCATTTATGTTATAATATATCCAAGAGATAACGATATCAATAAACATAATTTTTTAACAGATTGGTACTTGCATATACGTTTCCTCTCGTGTAATTCACAAGATGCTTCAGGTTTATTTAAGGATTTTCTAAAAACTCTGAATGATATATAAAAATGCCATTAAAAGCAAAATTTCATGTTTATATACACACGTATGATGAATGTAAGCACTAGAAACAATTTATTTAGTTGATATCGTTCTGCAAATTCACTCGATATTCTTCTCAACACTTTCTGATTAGTCATATTCACAAAAACTTCTCTGACAAGTGAAAAGTCAGATTATTGCGGCAAGTTTTGTAAAAGAGAGACTTGAATATTTCATTAAGATGGAAAATTATTTTTAAAAAAGTACTAAAACTTATTCAAACTATATAACAATCTAAATAGAAATATTTATAATTCATGAACAGGATTTAATATTTAAGAGCCCGATATAAAAAAGTGGTCTTAGTATTTTATTAATTGTAAATTAATATAACCCTGTCAAGATATAAACAAAACGACTTACCAGTTTTATCAACAAGCTAGTTATAAAATCGCTATTTGAATATTTCAAAAGAGCTGAGCATGAAATTTAATGTTTGTACAAACAAAGAATTTTTGATTTTTATCTATGTATGTGTGTGTGTTTATGTGCATATTGACGCACACACGTATACATACATGCAGCCTATTATCGAATATTATTTGTGGAGCAGTGCTTCCTGATGAAACTAGGATACCCGCTACTACATTCTTCGAGAGAAGAGAAAAAATAATTGTTCCTGCTCGATCTACCACTCACTTTTAACTTATGCACTATATCACCAGAGCTAAGTCCGACCCCGAAATTCAAATTCAATAGTGAAAATATTTAAAAATTAAAAAATAAGTATTTTTATTTATGCAAACAAGCGAGCTCGAATTATCCTATTTTCTGTAATTGTTTTATTTTTAAGCCTCAGGATTCTAAAAGAATAATGTCTGTGTTTATCTCTTTCAATGATAACTTTCAATTTGTTTTGCCTTTTCTATTTTTTTCCTTACTTTATTATACGTTAATAACTCAATTATAAGTACATTTGTCGACGGTTCAGAATGAGTCGTTGATTATTGGACGATATTTGCCTTGAAGAGCGGAAATTTGGGTGTCAGTCATTTTATATGCTAATATATTGAAAATGATCTTTTTATAGCAATACTTTAGGGACACATCAAATTGAAACTGCAAAAAAATTAGAATTTTTATTATTAATATACGAAATACATTATTTTGCATCGTAGAGTACAATATTTCACGAAACTGTATTTTTTAAATCTGTTTGCTTATGAAATTTGTTAGAATATTAACCAGTTCTACTGTTTCGTTTTTAATTTCTCTGATATCGATTCGAATTTCTTTTCACACTTGCCCTTTCGGTATGTCGGATTTTAGATATTCTGATATTGAGATTTAAATAATTGTGAATATATATATATATATATATATATATATATATATATATATATATATCGATATTGTTTTTGCCACTAGTTCTGTATAACCGGTGTAGTTTTACAATCGAGTTTATGTTACGTATTTTTCAGTTGAATAATTACACATTCATATATTCGTTCAAAATTCGTCTTGATCGCTAGAACATCTAGGGCTGGCCATGCTTTAGTCTCTATATCTGAAAGTATGTCAGATTAAAATTATCAACATATTTCTTCTGTATAAAAACGCAGAATAGTATTTCGGTTAAAAGAGTCATATTGAAACTATTATTACTCTCTGTTCTGCGAATGAGAATTTATTTTTTTAAGGAAATATATTTCCTGTAGACATAGTAAGGATCAACCTACTTGGGCGTTTGGAAGCGAATGTGTAATTTTACTTTGATTTTATCTTATCTTCTTCTTTCGTATTATTGTTTCGTATTCAGAAAAGTTATGTTTAGACTTGTATTTCGAAAAGGTGTGCCTGAAATAAGTTTTCTTGCTTAAATCATTATTAATTACTTTCTGCTCCTTGACTGGAAATTTATTAGTTAAAAGAAAATTTAAGTCTATTTCGTTTTGGAGCGACTGTAATTATACGTTAGGATAACGTAATTTCAATAAAAATATTATATACATATATATATATATATATATATATATATATATATATATATATATGTATATATATATACACACACATATATCAATAAATTGTGTTTGGTAGCGAACTTTTTATAATTTATTTGTTTACTTAATTTGGAAATATTATTTAAGAAATAGTTCAGTTTAAGGACATTAAGGAAAACATACTTTAAAAATTAAATTTTTTTGCTAAATCGATTGATTACAATATAAAACGTGATTTAAAGTCAATGGAAGCGAGGCTTTTACAATAAATAATATAAAAAAAATGTAAAAAAGTACCCCACTGACAGATGGTACAAACTACAATTTATCTCAAAAAAGGCTTCTACATTAAACAATTATCGATAAAAGCACTAAATAACTACTTGCACAATACATTTTGATCCATTAAAAGGCGAAAAACTTCGTCAAAAAAATTACTTAATGTAGACTTTGGCGTGCCCCGCTCAGTTTTTATTCTGCGCGGCGTAGTCAAAGGCATACGCATCCGCTCTGGTGCGTTCATTATGGCGCGTTTATATGCCTGTAAATAAGTGACGTTTGTGTAAATGTCAATTTTGATTTTATTTCATTTGATTCAATATTACAATATTATATAACATATATATATATACAATATTATATAACATATATATATATATATATATATATATATATATATTGATATATATATATATATATATATATATATATATATATATATATTGATATATATGTATATATATATACATATATATATACATATATATTTGTATACATATATGTACATTTTAGTGTGTATGTGTGTGTGTATGTGGTAGTATATGTTAGTGTCAAGAATCTGTTCGTTTATTTGTGAAGTGTTTAAAACCGGTGAGTGACTATGAATATATTGCCTACGAATACAAAAGAACACAGTGATTTTTTATCAGTTTCTGACGTGAGCGTATGAGCATTAAAATTTAAGTGTTAATGAATTAAAAATTATAAAATTTATACCGACACCAGTGCATGTTAGTCTACTCTTTTAATAACGCAACCCAGTACCGAATTATTTTTTGCAGAAAACATTGTTGGAGAAGGTTATTTTTAATATTTTAAAACACGAGAATTCGAGAACTAATAAAATCAATTTCAATTATCGTATACGTCGATTAACATCCGTGTATATATATATATATATATATATATATATATATATATATATATGTATATATATATATATATTAATATATATATATATATATTTTATCTAGACCAGCTTATCAACAGAGATGGATCATTCACTGAAGAAGTAAATAGGAGAATAAAAATGGGATGGAGCTCTTTTGGACGAAACGCCTTGATATTTAAATCAACAATCCCACTCTGTTTAAAAAAAAGGATTTGATCAGTGTATACTATCAGACCTTACCTATGGCAGCGAAATATTGGTACTTAACGCCAAAATAGTTCAAAGACTTCAAACAACACGACGAAATATGGAACGATGCATGTTGGGAATAACAAGAAGAGATAGAAAGAGAATAGAATGGATACGAGAACAAACAGGAGTCACAGATATAATAAGAAGAGTAAAGAATCTGAAATGGAAATGGGCGGGACATATCGCAAGAAGAGAAGACAACCGATGGACAAAAGAAATTATTGACTGAGAACCAAAGAATATAAAAAGACCCAGAAAGAGACTAATGAACAGATGGTATAAGGATATTAAAAACTTTCTTGGAAATCTGTGGAAAAGAGAGGCACTGAATCGATCAAAATGGAAAATCATGGAAGAGGCCTTTATCCAGCAGTGGATTAACAGAGGCTGAAGATGATAATGAAGATGATGATGATGAAGATATATATATGTATATATATATACATATATATATATATATATATATATATATATATTATTATATAATATTGTAATATTTGATCAAATGAAATGAAATCAAAATTGATATTTATAAAAACGTCACTCGTTTACATGCATATAAACACGCCATAACGGACGCGTATACATCTAGCTGCGCCTCGCAGAATGAAAACAGCACGAGTCACGCTAATGTCTACTTTCAGTAATTTTGTATGCAAAGTTTTTTTGTTTTAAAACGTAACAAAATATATTGTGCAAGTGTTTATTTAGTGCTTATACCGGTAATTGTTCAGTGGACAAGCGTTTTTTGAGATAAAAAAACATATTTTGCAGTTTGTACCATCTGTCAGTGGGACACTTTTTTTACATTTTTTTTATATTACTTATTGAAAAAGTCTTGCTCTCCCGACTTTTAATCACGTTTTACATTGTAGTTAATCGATTTAGTAAAAAAATGAATTTTTAAAGTGCGTTTTCACTAAAGTCCTTAAACTGAACTATTACCTAAAATAATATTTTCAAATTAAGTATTTAAGTAAATTAAAAAAAGTTCGCTACCAAACGCAATTTATTGATATATGTGTATATATATATATATATATATATATATATAATATATTTATTGAAATTACGTTATCCTAACGGCATAATTACAGTCGCTCCAAAACGAAATAGACTTGTATTTTATTTTAACAAATCTTTCATATTTTGTTTAAGAGAATGTGTTTTTGATGAAATTTGAATCATTTACCTATTTTGTTTTATTTATAAAGATAATATATTTTGAATAAAAGCATTTGCGATGCATTTGCTGCGTTTGGTAGTGAAATTTTAATTTCACTGATTACTTAAATTAAAAACTACTTTTTATAGTCTCTAATTCCGGACCATCAATCGTTTCTCTCGTATTCTGAAATGTTGTGTCGGTTTGAAACAAAATTCATTAAAATACCGTTAAATTATGATTTTCTATTCTACGAATGAAAGCATTTTTTTACGAAAATATATTTGCAATGAAAATGTTTACAATTTACAACACTCGGACGCCGCTGCGCTAACGAAGAAGCGAAGACCGTCCGTTCGGGCAGACATTACCGATGCAGCACCGATCGTGTTTAAGGGATCGCTTAGTTTCAATTCACATTTTAATTTTCAATTATATCGTCGCCACTGTGCCAGGAGGAGGATTGGCCGCAGCGGGTCATACGCAAAAATTCTGCTGGCAGCCAATTTGTCGATGCGCTCTGTTGCGGCCTGATCCGCCCCGTCATCAGAGTTAGATGACTCATAAAATGTATGAACGCGATCCATGTGGCTTTTTGTATTACAATGCGATACGCTGCGTTCCGTTCTAATGTGCGCGAGCCTTAAATCTCACACAGTTGGAGGCGAACAGTGGGGGTTCCCGTTGAAATTATCATAGTAATTCGTCTAATTTCAGATCCCAATTCTCATTGTCCTTTCTTTTTACCTAATGGTATATAGGATTATAACAGAGAGTATAACTTGTCCATGTGTCATGATACACTCCGCCTCTTCCACCTATAGATCGAACAGTAACGTTTAATCGTGAACTCTGACCAACCATATGATATTTATATGACGAGTGCCAGACCACGTTTCTCTTAGATAGCTATTATATCCCCTACAGTTACATGAACTCTTTTATATTTTAGACTGCAACAAAGTAAAGAATATATCTAAGTTGTGTGCTCGACAATCACACATTTATTACACGCATATATTAATTAAATGTATGCAAATAGGCACGAGTAATTGAGAAATAAATTATGTTTCGGAATAGGCTCAATTTTACTAACCAACGAGTACAATGTCGTACCGGGGAAACGACGTCGTTTCCGCGACGTGTGTGACCGATCGCGCCAAGCCGACTCGACGTTTTCCCCCGCCAGCGCGATGTAGTCGCCGGCAAGTTAAATGCTCCGCACATCCCCTTGGCACATATTTACTTTTTATCTTTTTTATAAGAGCGATTATCATTCCTGTCTCTTTTGAAATCAACCAGAAATGTGTCAATGGAGATATTCTCAGTTTCGTCATGCGAAGTGAATATCGGAACGGGTCTCAAACAAGATCGATTCAAAACACTCTTACTCTCTCTCTCTCTCTTTATATATATATATATATATATATATATATATATGTACATATATGTCTATATATATATATATATATATATATATATATATATATATATATGTCTATATATATAAATATATATATGTCTATATATATATATATATATATATAATGTATGTGTGTGTGTGCCTGTTTTTAGCCGACAAATTTGCAATTTTTATTCGTTTACAATAGAAGAATGTCCAAAAAATCGAAGAATATTTATTAAAAAAATTTAGCAGCCATTCCCTCTCTCCGTTTTCAAAGGGTTAACGTAGGATTACACTCCGGTGGACACGAAATGCTGCCACACCTCGTTATAAAGCACTTTTTTCGCGAATTCCAAGACTTAAAAAGTACATTTGTCGCCGACGATCGACATGTAACCGAAAACATTTTCATTAACGATGGGATGTTCCCGACTGTCATTACTTTGCCACCGATTATAATATTCGCCCAAGTAACACTGAACTGGAATCGCTGAGTCGATCGTATTCTCTGAACGATTACGATCGATGATGATCTACCTTTCGAGCGAAACGAGTCTGATATATTTGTCTGCACACAAGCCTAACAGTACAGACAACAGTACTGTTCGGTTGTTAAGATAAAATAGACTATTTAAATCGGAGTTCTCAACATACGTATATATTTCTGAGATGTAAATAGGACTGAACAGGCCTGAAAAATGATATTTGACATTAAAATTGCAGAAAATGTGCTTTGGTCTACTGTAGACAGGGCTAATCATCCAGAGCTCACTAGTTAGGATGGCAGCTCCTGGATACACACTCAGTCAACGTTTCAGTCAAGTTAGAACCATTTATATATATATATATATATATATACATTTATTAATTGAATATATCTAAATATGTATGAGTAAATTGCAAAATTAAATGTTTCAACTTATCACCAATTGAAAAGAATAATAATAATACGATTTTATCCTGGTGCGTGGTATGCAACCAAACAAACACTATGAACAGTGACAATTAAAAATTAATATTGGAGAGCAAACGAACGAACGGTAACCGTGTCTGTTTTGTAACTGGAATGAATCAATGTCGACGTCGGGATGGGAATAAGGACACGGATTCTATCGATCAAACATTAAAGGATATCTGATCGATCGACCGTGTACCCTTCGATGGCGGACTGTCCGAATCGAAAGCAGGTTAAACGTAAAGAACAGGAGAATGATCCACGTAAGATTTGTACCGTTCGTCTGGAAGTATTGTAGATGATTATTATTATTATGAAAGATAATAATAACACACACATATTATGAACTCAATATAAATAAATACATGAATAAATATGATCTGTGACAGTGGTGCTTTAATTATAATCAATTAAGTGTGATTGTAATCGTTTCGTGTGATATTTGTATGGTACGGTTTCGGCATCTGAAAAAACACACATTCTTAAACGAATCTAAGAGCTGAGCGCGTTCGAATATCGAATAAGGTTTTAACAGTTAGTCGTTTTTTGACAGCCTTCTTCGTAAACGGCTGTTGTATATACATATGCATGCATGTATGTATGTAAATTATATATATATATATATATACATATATATATACACACACACACACACATATATATATATATATAAATAATAAAATGAATTAAAGTTTATTAATAATCATTAAGTACACATAATCTGGACAAATTCAAATGGATTGCAAAGGGAATAATGCAGTGAGTGGCACTACCTAGCTGTGAGGCTTTCAATGTGCAATTTGACCAAACTAATGGCAATAAAACTAAGAAATATTGACACAACATGCTCAGATATATTTGGTACAGAAGCCAGTACATAGATCCACTAACAATTTACAATAATTAATAAAAAAATATATTAATGGACACTGAGATCACAACACATGAGATACCATCTGAATAAAAACTATTGTAAGAACAGCATTTTGTCACAACATGCTCTGATATAATCAGTGTGCATCTCGATGTTCAGATCTTTTAATAAATAAATCTTGAAATAAATCTTCTTGATAATAATTAGTCCACTAGAAGTCCATCGCCGGCCGGAGCGTTGAGGCCTAGGGGACGCACTTGGGGAATCTCCTGCACAGACGGGCACGTGACGTACGTAACTGTTTACGATCTCAAACGCACGTGGATGAATGCGAAGGCGCGTTTCCAGAAGCACATTGTGCCGCGTCTGAATAGGAGGCGACCAGCAACTTTTCGAACGCGGAGGCACGTCCGGTGAAGACGCGACCGGACGCCTCTTCCGGGAAGCCGTACCAGAGACGAGCACGGACGGAACAGAAATCCTAGAGGCGGAAAATTCCGACGACGGGATCCAAGGTGTCTGTGAGAAATCTTCTGCACAGACGCGACCGGACGCCTCCTCCCGGAGTGCGTGCCGGAAAAAAGCACGGACGGAACAGAAATTCTAGATGCGGAGAATTCGGACGACGGAATCCAGGTGACTGTGAGAAACCTTCTGCACAGACGCGAACGGACGCCTTCCCCGGGAGAGCGTGCCGGACACGAGCACGGACGGAACAAAAATCCTAGATGCGGAAAATTCCGACGACGGCATCCAAGGTGTCTGTGAGAAATCTTCTGCACAGACGCGACCGGACGCCTCCTCCGGGAGAGCGTGCCGGAAAAAAGCACGGACGGAACTAAAATCCTAGATGCGGAGAATTCGGACGAAAAAATCCAGGTGTCTGTGAGAAATCTTCTGCACAGACGCGACCGAACGCCTCCTCCGGGAGAGCGTGCCGGACACGAGCACGGACGGAACAGAAATCCTAGATGCGGAAAATTCCGACGACGGGATCCAAGGTGTCTGTGAGAAATCTTCTGCACAGACGCGACCGGACGCCTCCTCCGGGAGAGCGTGCCGGAAAAAAGCACGGACGGAACAAAAATCCTAGATGCGGAAAATTCGGACGACGGGATCCAAGGTGTCTGTGAGAAATCTTCTGCACAGACGCGACCGGACGCCTCCTCCGGGAGAGCGTGCCGGCCACGACCACGGACGGAACAGAAATCCTAGATGCGCAGATTTCGGACGACGGGATCCAAGGTGTCTGTGAGTAATCTTCTGCACAGACCGACCGGACGCCTCCTCCGGGAGAGCGTGCTGGACACGAGCACGGACGGAACAGAAATCCTAGATGCGGAAAATTCGGACGACGGAATCCAGGTGTACCTGTGAGAAATCTTCCGCACGGACGCGTGTGTCCGTGCAGATTATTATATACGAGCGAGGAGTCCAGCGATTACTATATTCCAGCAAGGAGGACGAACGGTTCCTCGAGTACGTCAGGAACCGGCCCTTCATCCTAACGGGAAGAAGGGCCTGGGAGGACCTCGTCCGCGAGACTGTGAGTTATTATTTCACCGTCAACACGGCTCGCCGAAGGTCGGACGGGCACGTGACGTTCGTAACTTTTCAGGATCTCCGGCGAACGTGGATGGGCGCCATGTCGCGGTTCAGGAATCGCATCCTTCCGCGTCTGGCGAGAAGACAATTCCGCAACATGCCAGACGCGGAGGCGCATGCGATCCTGAGGAGGTACGTGTCGTGCGGATGTCGACCGGAGTTACGGTGTTTGCGATGCCGACGAGGAAGATTTATCGAAGTGCCGTTTTTGCAGGTACATGGGCTCATCGCCGCAGCAGCCGGCAGGCGGCGACGTCGGCAGCAGCACCACCACCAGCACCGGTGCGGCGCCCGGGAGAGAGGTGTTCAGAGGCCTCTTCCCGGACGTCGTGCCAGAGGAGACCGTGGATCGCGTCGTCGAGATCCTCGCGCCGGCTACCCCCGACGACGACAGGACCAGAGATCCCGGCGAGATCCCGGCGGCGGCGATCCCGGTCTCGACGTCGGCCGACGAGGGGATGGCGGTGCCATCGAGCCGTGATGTTCTGGTGTCCGCGACCGGGAACGACGAGCGCGTCGTGAGCTACGGTCCGCTCGACGTAGCGTTCCGTGGCTCCGACCGCAAGACGAGCGGGAGCGCGTCTGACGGTGAGAGGATCGCTCGAGCGTCGTGCCTTAACGACACTCGCGTGAACTGTACGATTTCGTTTCAGGTAGCAGCGACGGCGACGTCGCCGGTGCGGGGTTCGTCAGGAGCACCGCGCCTCAGTATCGTCCGAGATACGGTAATTCGAAGGTACGAGACGAACATGCCGGACGAGATCGAACGAATCCTACTGTTTCAGATACTAGGCCCGATGAGCCCCAACCCGGCACGTCGAGAGACTGGCCTCCCGTGGCGCGGCCCGGCCCCTCTGAGGACGAGGCGCGGTTGGGCCCCTCGAAGCGAACCGTCACGTCGGAGTCCAGCTCTGCGGACGAGCCCGTCGCGGAGCCCGTCCCTGCGCTCCCGAGAGGTACGTGCGCGCGAAACGCCGTCGGCTTTCGCTCTCATATCTATTCGAAACTCCGATCGTCTCTGTCACTAAACGTGTGCGCTTTCCTCTTTTCCAGAACCACCCGTCGTCCCCAGGTTGAAAAAATTGCGGAAGCATGGCACCAGGTGCGTGTTTGAGTCGTTCGATCCGAACGTTCGGTCGCGATTAACGCGGACCTGTTTTGCTTTTGTTTTCGTCGTGAAGGTACACGGAGGCCGAGGACCGCCTCCTCCTCGACCATGCGCTGCGGCGGATCTCCTCCGGCGACCCGGCCGTCCAAACTAACAGGTTTTGGATGGAGCTGGTGACGGATGGCCGGATCGATACGTATTGTTCGTGCGCGTCGTCCGATCCGCGTTCGGACGGCTGGCGGGCCGAGTTTAAAACTGACGTTTCTATTCGTTTCAGGTCGCACCGCCGAGAGTATGAGGTTGAGGTTCCGAAATTACATCTTACGGAACCTCGACCAATACGACATCTCGGCGGCCAGAAGATGTGCTCGGACGATACGATACCTCCGCAGCAGACGTTTCGGCGGACGGATCTCCGTTCTACGCGCGCGACGAACGGCCCGTCCGGCGGAGGCGGACGTCGTCGCCGTGTCGAGAATGGAAGTCCGTCCGCGGAAGCGAACCGACGTTGACGCCCGTCTCTGTCTGTGCAGGAGATTCCCTAAATGACATCGTTAGGCCGCAGCGCTCCGGCCGACGTCGCCCGCCAAGGCGTGCGGGAAGCACGTCGAAGGACAAAGCCGTTTTGCCGTTTCGTGAACGTACGTGTCTCCGTTTCATTCCTTCTTTCTTTTTTTTAATATGTGAAAATGGTATGGCTTGTAGAGCACGAGCGGCGACACGAGTCACAGGAGCCGACGCATTTCGCATTTTGCCGAAATGTTATGCACAGACGCAGACCGGATGCCTCCTCCGGGAGGACGTGCCGGCCACGAGCACGGACGGAACAGAAATCCTAGATGCGGAAAATTCGGACAACGGAATCCAGGCGTCTGTGAGAAATCTTCTGCACAGACGCTACCGGACGCCTCCTCCTGGAGGACGTGCCGGAGACGAGCACGGACGGAACAGAAATCCTAGATGCGGAAAATTCGGACAACGGAATCCAGGTGTCTGTGAGAAATCTTCTGCACAGACGCTACCGGACGCCTCCTCCGGAAGAGCGTGCCGGACACGAGCACGGACGGAACAGAAAGCCTAGATGCGGAAAATTCGGACTACGGAATCCAGGTGTCTGTGAGAAATCTTCTGCACAGACGCGACCATAATCCTCCTTCGGAACGCCGAGCCGGACACGACCACGGACGGAACAGAAATCCTAGATGCGGAAATTCGGACAACGGAATCCAGGTGTCTGTGAGAAATCTTCTGCACAGACGCTACCGGACGCCTCCTCCTGGAGGACGTGCCGGAGACGAGCACGGACGGAACAGAAATCCTAGATGCGGAAAATTCGGACAACAGAATCCAGGTGTCTGTGAGAAATCTTCTGCACAGACGCTACCGGACGCCTCCTCCGGGAGAGCGTGCCGGACACGAGCACGGACGGAACAGAAATCCTAGATGCGGAAAATTCGAACGACGGAATCCAGGTGTCTGTGAGAAATCTTCTGCACAGACGCGACCGGATGCCTCCTCCGGGAGAGCGTGCCGGACACGAGCACGGACGGAACAGAAATCCTAGATGCGGAAAATTCGGACGACGGGATCCAAGGTGTCTGTGAGAAATCTTCTGCACAGACGCTACCGGACGCCTCCTCCGGGAGAGCGTGCCGGACACGAGCACGGACGGAACAGAAATCCTAGATGCGGAAAATTCGGACAACGGAATCCAGGTGTCTGTGAGAAATCTTCTGCACAGACGCGACCGGATGCCTCCTCAGGGAGAGCGTGCCGGACACGAGCACGGACGGAACAGAAATCCTAGATGCGGAAAATTCGGACGACGGGATCCAAGGTGTCTTTCAGAAATCTTCTGCACAGACGCGACCGGACGCCTCCTCCGGGAGAGCGTGCCGGACACGAGCACGGACGGAACAGAAAGCCTAGATGCGGAAATTTCGGACGACGGGATCCAAGGTGTCTGTGAGAAATCTTCTGCACAGACGCGACCGGACGCCTGCTCCGGGAGAGCGTGCCGGAGACGAGCACGGACGGAACAGAAATCCTAGATGCGGAAAATTCGGACGATGGAATCCAAGGAGTCTGTGAGAAATCTTCTGCACAGACGCGACCATAAGCCTCCTCCGGGAAGCCGTGCCGGAGACGAGCACGGACGGAACAGAAATCCTAGATGCGGAAAATTCGGACAACGGAATCCAGGTGTCTGTGAGAAATCTTGATGCGCAGAATTCGGACGACGGGATCCAAGGTGTCTGTGAGAAATCTTCTGCACAGACGCGGCCGAACGCCTCCTCCGGGAGAGCGTGCCGGAGACGAGCACGGACGGAACAGAAATCCTAGATGCGGGAAATTCGGACAACGGAATCCAGGTATCTGTGAGAAATCTTCTGCACAGACGCGACCGGACGCCTCCTCCGGGAGAGCGTGCCGGAGACGAGCACGGACGGAACAGAAATCCTAGATGCGGAAAATTCGGACGACGGGATTCAAGGTGTCTTTGAGAAATCTTCTGCACAGACGCGACCGGACGCCTCCTCCGGGAGAGCGTGCCGGACACGAGCACGGACGGAACAGAAATCCTAGATGCGGAAAATTCCGACGACGGGATCCAAGGTGTCTGTGAGAAATCTTCTGCACAGACGCGACCGGACGCCTCCTCCGGGAGAGCGTGCCGGAGACGAGCACGGACGGAACAGAAATCCTAGTTGCGGAAAATTCGGACGACGGGATCCAAGGTGTCTTTGAGAAATCTTCTGCACAGACGCGACCGGACGCCTCCTCCGGGAGGACGTGCCGGAGACGAGCACGGACGGAACAGAAATCCTAGATGCGGAAAATTCGGACAACAGAATCCAGGTGTCTGTGAGAAATCTTCTGCACAGACGCTACCGGACGCCTCCTCCGGGAGAGCGTGCCGGACACGAGCACGGACGGAACAGAAATCCTAGATGCGGAAAATTCGGACGACGGAATCCAGGTGTCTGTGAGAAATCTTGATGCGCAGAATTCGGACGACGGGATCCAAGGTGTCTGTGAGAAATCTTCTGCACAGACGCTACCGGACGCCTCCTCCGGGAGAGCGTGCCGGACACGAGCACGAACGGAACAGAAAGCCTAGATGCGGAAATTTCGGACGACGGGATCCAAGGTGTCTGTGAGAAATCTTCTGCACAGACGCGACCGGACGCCTCCTCCGGGAGAGCGTGCCGGAGACGAGCACGGACGGAACAGAAATCCTAGATGCGGAAAATTCGGATGATGGAATCCAAGGAGTCTGTGAGAAATCTTCTGCACAGACGCGACCATAAGCGTCCTCCGGGAAGCCGTGCCGGAGACGAGCACGGACGGAACAGAAAGCCTAGATGCGGAAATTTCGGACGACGGGATCCAAGGTGTCTGTGAGAAATCTTCTGCACAGACGCGACCGGACGCCTCCTCCGGGAGAGCGTGCCGGACACGAGCACGGACGGAACAGAAATCCTAGATGCGGAAAATTCGGACAACGGAATCCAGGTGTTTGTGAGAAATCTTCTGCACAGACGCTACCGGACGCCTCCTCCTGGAGGACGTGCCGGAGACGAGCACGGACGGAACAGAAATCCTAGATGCGGAAAATTCGGATAACAGAATCCAGGTGTCTGTGAGAAATCTTCTGCACAGACGCTACCGGACGCCTCCTCCGGGAGAGCGTGCCGGACACGAGCACGGACGGAACAGAAAGCCTAGATGCGGAAATTTCGGACGACGGGATCCAAGGTGTCTGTGAGAAATCTTCTGCACAGACGCGACCGGACGCCTCCTCCGGGAGAGCGTGCCGGAGACGAGCACGGACGAAACAGAAATCCTAGATGCGGAAAATTCGGACGATGGAATCCAAGGAGTCTGTGAGAAATCTTCTGCACAGACGCGACCATAAGCCTCCTCCGGGAAGCCGTGCCGGAGACGAGCACGGACGGAACAGAAATCCTAGATGCGGAAAATTCGGACGACGGGATCTAAGGTGTCTGAGAAATCTTCTGCACAGACGCGACCGGACGCCTCCTCCGGGAGAGCGTGCCGGACACGAGCACGGACGGAACAGAAAGCCTAGATGCGGAAATTTCGGACGACGGGATCCAAGGTGTCTGTGAGAAATCTTCTGCACAGACGCGACCGGACGCCTGCTCCGGGAGAGCGTGCCGGAGACGAGCACGGACGGAACAGAAATCCTAGATGCGGAAAATTCGGACGATGGAATCCAAGGAGTCTGTGAGAAATCTTCTGCACAGACGCGACCATAAGCCTCCTCCGGGAAGCCGTGCCGGAGACGAGCACGGACGGAACAGAAATCCTAGATGCGGAGATCGTACTGTCCAAGCGGTACAGTACGGCCGCGCTCTATGGCTCCGGAATCGAGCTGAGCGCGAGCGCGTCGGATGGCGAGAGAACCGTTCGGGCGTCGTCCGTACGTTGTAGTATCGTTCGAAACCGGACGGCCGTTTCTTCCACAAAATCACCATCGCAATCGCAAACCCGACGAAATTTTCTCAAAATCGTAATCGAGCAATTCGATGTCCTCGCTCGGTGTGTACCTGCACGAAAACAAAAGAAGACAGAACCGTGTGAATCGTGACAGACACTTTCGAACGACTCTGAAACACGCACCTCTTGGTGCATCTACCGGACAGAGAGGACGCTCCGTCCTTCGACGTGGCTAGCGTTCGTGTAGGCGAGCGAAGATTTCGTCTTTTTCACGGTTCGGACGAGACACTCGACATCTGCGAATTAATAAACTAGGAAATAATGGAGCTAAGAAATAGTTAGCTAAGAAATAATGAAGCTATGTAATAAATAAACTAGGAAATATTTAAGCTATGAAATAAATAAACTGTGATGTATTTAAGTTATGTAATAAATAAACTAGGAAATAATTAATCAAAGTAATAAATAATTTAGGGGAAAAATAAGATATGAAATAAACTGCGAATTAATAAACTGTGTAATAAACAATCTATGAAATAAATAATCTATGCAATAATTAGGCTATGTAGTAAATAAACTAGGAAATAATTAATCAATGTTATAAATAATTTTGGGGAAAAATAAGATATGAAATAAGCAGACTGTAATAAACAAGTTATGAAATAAATAATCTATGAAATAATTAGGCTATGTAATAAATAAACTAGGAAAAAATAAACTAGGAAAAAAAAACAAGGAAAAAATAAACTAGGAAAAAATAAACTAGGAAAAAATAAACTAGGAAAAAATAAACTAGGAAAAAATAAACTAGGAAAAAATAAACTAGGAAAAAAGAAACTAGGAAAAAATAAACTAGGAAAAAATAAACTAGGAAAAAATAAACTAGGAAAAAATAAACTAGGAGAAAATAAACTAGGAAATAATTTATCAATGTAATAAATAATTAAGGGGAAAAATAAGATATGAAATAAATAAACTGCGAATTAATAAACTGTGTAATAAAAAGCTATGAAATAAATAATCTATGCAATAATTAGGCTATGTAATAGATAAACTAGGAAATAATTAATCAATGTAGTAAATGATTAAGGGGAAAAATAAGCAGAGAAATAAATAAACTGGGAAATGAATAAACTGTGTAATAAACAAGCTATGAAATAAATAATCTATGCAATAATTTGGCTATGTAATAAATAAACTAGGAAATAATTAATCCATGTAATAAATAATTTAGGGTAAAAATAAGATATGAAATAAATAAACTGTGTAATAAACAAACTATGAAATAATGAAGCTATATAATAGATAAACTAGGAAATAATTAATCAATGTAATAAATAATTTAGGGAAAAAATAAGACATGAAATAATAAACTGCGAAATAAATGAACTAGGAAATAGTTAAGCTATGAAGTAAATATGAATGTAATATGTAATATGAATTAAATAAACTAGGAAATATTGAATTTATGTAATAAATAAATAAGGAAGTAATTAATCAATGTAATAAATAAATTAGGGAAAAAATGAGCTTTGAAATAAATAAACTGCGAAATAAATAAACTATGTAATAAACAAGCTATGAAATGAATTACTTTTGAAATAATTAAGCTATGAAATAAATAAGCTACCTAACTAAATTATAACACGAGCGATCTGAGCTTGCGTCGCACGCCACGGTGCCCGTGCGCTCACCTGTACGAAATCCCGTGTCCGAAGAGGTGCCTCCGTAACGATCTCAACTCGTACGGTAGGGTGCTCGGACGACGTGAGCGTGGCCGGCTTCTATTCCCAACTGGACGCGCCGACGTGCACGGATCGGCTCGAACGACGGACAGAGCGATCGGACGGTACGGTTGCGACACGCCGGACTGGCGGCCTTGACGCGCGCGGACGCTCCTCGTCGCGCGGCACTCTCTTCACGGACACAAGTCGCGGGATGCGGACGACGTTCCCGCACCGATGAACGGTAATCGCTTGAGAATCAGACGGTAGTCGACGCGCTCGTTATATACCCGATCAGGCCGATGTAACGCGAAGCTGTCGACGCGAGACGCCGAATCACACCCGTTGTCTGATAACAAGAATTTATGTAAACAAGAGACGAATGACGGATCGATGACGTTGTCATTGTACGACGATCCTCTATCTGATGCGGGGTTCCCTTTCCAGAATTGCGCGCCGATCGACCACGGCCGTGGATAGAACTCTACGGTTTCGCGGCGTTCGTTCAAAGCAATCATAGGCGAGCGTCGGCGAAACGCGAAGTGTTACGGATCGTCAGAGAGGGCGCTGAATTGTCCGGCGCGACGGATCTTCTTCGAAATTTTCCAGACGTCGTTATGTTCGTGATCGTCTTCGAAAACGAAAGTCAAAAAATGTACATTGCTGTGCGCCGTCCGAATGGGGGTTCGATCGCCTATCTCCGGGATTCTTTTCACGATTTTCGATGATTACGCGCGGACGGAACAGAGGTCCTAGAGGCGGCGACCTCGGACGACGGGATCCGGGCGTCTACGTCGGACGAGGAGGTCGTCGCTGCGACGTCGAGTGTCGAGGTCGTGGCGGCGGAGAGACGAGGAGGTCGTCGCTGCGACGTCGAGTGTCGAGGTCGTGGCGGCGGAGAGACGACCATCTCGTCCTCTTCGTTCGCGTAGTACAATTGTGGGTGTGCACAGCGGTAGTGCAGCAGAAGTCGGGTTTAATAATGCACTAGATTAGAGTTCGTCGTTTGACCGAACGCACCGTACGTCCGCACTCATTCATCCCGAAACCAGTAATAATCTTTTTCGATGCAGTCTCCCCACTCTCTGTCCGTCTTAATTCGTCGCACAAACACACTTTCCATTCGCCCAACAAACAATCTTTTTAAATAAATATATTCGACAATCAACGTCTGATTGTCGTTTCAACCACTACAATCACCACACTCTCGCACGCACCGACACCGTACATCGTTCCATTATTGTCTGTAGCTTGGCCGCTACACAATCTAAAGCGCACGATTGTTCCTCACTTTAGTGTAATTCACATCCGGCCCACTCGTTTCTTGCACAGACATTCGGCGACAGTAAAATCGAAACGTTAACACTTGCCCGTGGCGGTCCGTCACGCAGTTGAAACCGATACAAAATGAGATAGAAAACAAGATTGACAATAAGTAGCGTATGAATGGATTCGGCGACAATTGAAATTATAGAAAACGACGAACAAATCGAACGTGCAATTCGATAGTATGTGAACGAGCAACCGACGCCGACGACCGACGCTTTCGAACTGAGATCGTCGCGGCCGGCCGACCGCTATACTCCATGCACGGAACGGTCTCGTAACATTCGAAAAGTGGATCCGAAACAGACTTACGCAATCGCTTCGAATCGCCGATGCGACATGAACGCCGGCGTTCGGTAACGGGCCTCGTATGCGCGTCGCGCCGAAAACGTTTAGGTAACAAAACGAACGTCGTACGTTTCCGAGAGAGAGACCGTATACGCCCTGCAGGCGTGCGCGATCTTCCGTCTCACTGTCGTCGCGATGCCGTGTGTCCGCGTAACAGCTCGACGAGTTACACTAGTGGTTCTGAAATACATTTACGGTCGAACGTTCCAGAACAAATGCTAGTAAAACCAATAGAA